>SJYC01003383.1:0-38165 GCA_006408675.1 Madoqua kirkii | reverse complement strand
AAAGATCTGGTGTTTTTTTCTACTTTCTTCAATTTAAGTCTGAATTTGGCAATAAGGAGTTCATTATCTGAGCCACAGTCAGCTCCAGTCTTGTTTTTGCTGATTGTATAGAGCTTCTCCATCTTTGGCTGCAAAAAATGTAATCAGTCTGATTTCAGTATTGATTGTCTGGTGATGTCCATGTATAGAGTCTTCTCTTGTTGGAAGAAGGTGTTTGCTATGACCAGTGTGTTCTCTAGGCAAAACTCTATTAGCTTTTGCCCTGCTTCATTCTGTTGGCAATAAGGAGTTCATTATCTGAGCCACAGTCAGCTCCAGTCTTGTTTTTGCTGATTGTATAGAGCTTCTCCATCTTTGGCTGCAAAAAATGTAATCAGTCTGATTTCAGTATTGATTGTCTGGTGATGTCCATGTATAGAGTCTTCTCTTGTTGGAAGAAGGTGTTTGCTATGACCAGTGTGTTCTCTAGGCAAAACTCTATTAGCTTTTGCCCTGCTTCATTCTGCACTCCAAGGCCAAATTTGCCTGTTACTAGGTATTTCTTTTTAAAAATTTCTTTTAAAATTATTTATTTTAATTGGAGGCTAAATACTTTACAACATTGTAATGGTTTTTGCCATACATTGACATGAACTAGGTATTCCTTGACTTCCTAGTTTTGCTTTCCAGTCTGCTATAATGAAAAGGATACCTTGTGTTCACTAGGACCCAGAGACCCCACAGAGACTCAGACAAAACTGTGTTGGTGTATCTCCAGAGGAGGTACAGGTCAGCAGTGGACTGCTGCAGGGACTGGGGTTCTGGGGGCAGTAGACCTGGGTATGGCATAAGCCCTCTTAGAAGAGGTTACCATTAACCCCACCATAGAGCTGCGAGAACTTATACAGGACTGGGAAACAGACTCCTGGAGGGCACAAACAGAAGCTTGTGTGTACCAGAACCCAGGTGAAAGGAGCAGTGACCCCATAAGAAACTGACCCAGACTTGCCCATGAGTGTCTAGGAGTCTCTGGCAGAGGCCTGGGTCAACAATTGTCTGCTGCAGGGTTGGGGGCACTGAGGGTAGCAGTGGGACATTTTGCATGGGACTTTTTGAAGGAGGTTGCCATTATCTTCATTACCTCCACCATAGTTTGGCCTTAGGTCAAATAAAAGGATGGGAACATAGCCCCGCCCTTCAACAGAAAATTGGATTAAAGATTTACTTAGCATGGCCCCACCCTTTAGAACAAGACCCAGTTTTCCCCTCAGTCAGTCTCTCCCATCAGGAAGTTTCCATAAGTCTATTATCCTTCTCCATCAGAGGGTAGACAGAATGAAAACCACAATCAGAGAAAACTAATCAAACTTATCACATGGACCACAGCCTTGTTAACTCAATGAAACTATGAGCTATGCCATGTAGGGCCACCCAAGATGGGATGGTCATGGTGGTGAGTTCTGACAAAATGTGGTCCACATGAGAAGGGCATGGCAAACCGCTTCAGTATTCTTGCCTTGAGAACTCCATGAACAGTATGAAAAGGCAAAAAGATAGGGCACTGAAAGATGAGCTCCCCAGCTAGTAGGTGTGCAATATGCTACTGAAGATCAGTGGAGAACTAACTCCAGAAAGAATGAAGAGAGAGAGCCAAAGCAGAAGCAATACCCAGTTGTGGATGTGGCTGGTGATGGAAATAAAGTCTGATGCTGTAAAGAGCCATATTGCATAGGAAACTGGAATGTTAAGTCTATGAATCAAGGCAAATTGGAAGTGGTTAAACAGGAGATGGCAAGAGTGAACATCAACATTTTAGGAATCAGAGAACTAAAATGGACTAGAATGGATGAATTTAACTCAGATGACCATTATATCTACTACTGTGGACAAGAATCCCTTAGAAGAAATGGAGTAGCCATGATAGTCAACAAACGCAGTACTTGGATGCAATCTCAAAATTGACAGAATGATCTCTGTTCGTTTCCAAGCAAACCATTCAATCACAGTTCAGTTGGGTTCAGTCACTCAGTCATGTACGACTCTTTGAGACCCCATGAACCATAGCACGCCAGGCCTCCCTGTCCATCACCAACTCCCAGAGTCCACCCAAACACATGTTCATTAACTTGATGATGCCATCCAACCATCTCATCCTCTGTCATCCTCTTCTCCTCCTGCCCTCAATCTTTCCCAGCATCAGGGTCTTTTCAAATGAGTCAACTCTTTGCATCAGGTGGCCAAAGAATTGGAGTTTCAGCTTCAGCATCAGTCCTTCCAATGAATATTCAGGACTGATTTCATTTAAGATGGACTGGTTGGATTTCCTGGCAGTCCAAGGGACTCTCAAGAGTCTTCTCCAACACCACAGTTCAAAAACATCAATTCTTTGGTGCTTCAGTTTCTTTGTAGTCCAACTCTCACATCCATACATGACCACTGGAAAAACCGTAGCCTTGACTAGATGGACCTTTGTTGACAAAGTAATGTCTCCGGTTTTCAATATGCTGTGTAGGTTGGTCATAACTTTCCTTCCAAGGAGTAAGCGTCTTTGAATTTCATAGCTGCAATCACCATCTGCAGTGATTTTGGAGCCCAGAAAGATAAAATCAGCCACTGTTTCCACTGTTTCCCCATCTATTTTCCATGAACTGATGGGACTGGATGCCATGATCTTAGTTTTCTGAATGTTGATCCAAGTCTATGTCCCAACCAGTAATGCTGAAAAGGTGAAGTTGAATGGTTCTATGAAGACCTACAAGACCTTCTAGAACTAACACCCAAAGAAGCCATAGACTAAGACAAAGATTTTTCCATTTCTCCACTAGGGGCTTCTAGTTTGGGCTGGGAATGAAACACTCTACTCAGCTACTGTACAGAAAGTCCTTCTTGCCCTGGGGGTCTGGGTCTCACAGTCAGGAGAAAGTAAGAGGGTCAACAATTGGATGGCAATAGTGCCACTGGAGACTGAATTAGCTAAGCATGAAAATCAAATAGAGTCTCTTTCATTTCTCTTTATTGCTCAAAATTGTGATACATTTTATTTGGACTATGATGCTCTTGCATGTATTTCTCTAGTTATTTCAGGAGATGCTAAATGTTTTTGTGTTACCTGGTGTGCAGAAGAACTATATGCCTTCAAAAGCTTCCAACTGATTTTTTTATGTTACATGTTTAATGGAAACCACTTTTCATGGAGACAGAATTCTCAGGACCTCGTGAATATCCCCACTAATTTAGGCCTTTTGCTTTTTTTACCTGCTGAAAAGCTAACTAGCATCTTGAGTTTTCTTGTCATATTCCTGAATTAGTTCCTTTATACATTCATTAAATATTTGTTGAACACCTCCTAATGCCAGATATAGTCATAAACACTGGGAACTCAACAGGGAACAAAACCAAGTCCATGGACTCGTGAAATTTATGTTTTAGTATAGGGAGATAACAGGTAAACACATAAAAATAACATGTCAGACAGTGAAAAGAAACAAGAGTAAGGGGGTAGAGGATGCCATGAATGGAGAAAAGCCTGTAGCTATTTTACGCAGATTGGTCATAGAAACATTTACAATAAGACCACAGTCAGAACAAAGGACTAAAGAACAAAGAACAAAGTCATGTGAATATTAGGTAAAGAATGTATCAAACAGCAGGGACAGAAGATGTAAATGTTCCCAGATGTGGCTGCTTTTTGTCCACGGACAGTTTGCCAGCCTGGCCTAATCTGTGGCGAAGGGAGAACATAGGGGGAACACTTCGCAGAAGGTTCAGCTCTGGGTCAGGAACACCTTTATTAGAGATTCTAGTTTCTGCCTTTGTTTGCTAAAAACAGATCATGACTTCAGCCTGATTCCCTGTGTGTGTGTGTGTGTGTGTGTGTGTGTGTGTGTAAGAGACAGAGGAGTAAGACAGTTCACCTGGCTGTTGGGACAGCAGTTCCCTAATTGTTTGGACATCTGCATCACGGCTCACTTGAGTTCTGTGTCCACAACTTTCACTTCAGCTGGAGGTTTTCTTTGTTTGTGTTGTGGAATACTGTCTCTGTGTGTTCTGATTTGTCAAACAATCCACGCTGCTTAACAAATTACAAAAAAAAAATCTGCATCTGTCATCACTAACACCAGGCTGGGGCTGTATTAGTTTATTCTTTACTTACTAACATTTTAATAGAATTTTGGAAAGAAAGTAAATGTATGTGCTACCTTAAGCTTGAAGTCAAAATTCTTCTGAGTTGGCATGGCTAGAGCATGACTGAGAGCAGACTGTGTGGGACAGTCCTGAGTGGGTCACCACCATGAGGAAAATCCTGAAGAATCAGCCCTTTACAGCTGTGTTCTTCGAACACAGGGTATGAAGGTTACAATGACTGGACTATTACAGTTATATTGTATGCTAAAAACTCAATGTTGTTAGATTGCAAATCAGATCATAGAAAGACCTGGGAAGGGTCTATAGGAAGGTGAGACATGGTTAAGGTTGGGGAGGGAAACATCAATATTAGTAATCCAATGACATCAACATCAGCATGAAATGGATATGTCCCTTGAAATAGACATAGAGACAACATGTTCTGAAGAGTCTTGGGTATATGATTTTAAGATTATATTTTAGTCTTTTACTCATCTTTCCTAAAATGGGGAAATCTTGAGGCAGGCTAGTCCAGTGGTTAAAATGAAGACTCTAGAACCAGATTTGGAGGTTTGAAATCTATCTGTTAAATATAAAAGCGTATTAAATAGGCAGTGGCCTGGAAGACTGAGAGCCAGAAGTGGTACTCAGGGTTTTCAGCTCAGTGAAATGAATGTGTCCTGATTATCATTAGATGACAGTCCCAGTGCTGGTCCCTGAGGCTAGAGATACAGGAAATGTATTTTTCCTGTGTGGAGGGAGCTTGCAGCAAAATAGGGAGGTGGTGGCATAAAGAAATGATTACTCTTATCTAACTTTCCCAGGTTAAATTAAAAAATAAGGATATAATATTAAAAATTTTATCTTATAAGCTCACCATTAGTATATGAACTATCTTATGTATATTTTGGACTTCCTTGATGGCTCAGATGGTAAATAATCTGCCTGCAGTGCAGGAGACCCTGGTTTAGTCCTTGGGTTGGGAAGATACCCTAGAGAAGGGAATGGCAACCCACTCCAGTATTCCTACCGGAAAATGCCATGGACAGAGGAGCCTGGTGGTCTACACTCCATGGGGTCACAAAGAGTCGAACACGACTGAGCAACTAATACTATGTGAATATTAAACTTTTAAAATCAGATGTCAGAAGCTATGTAGCTCAGCAAGATTCTAGCACATAGTAGGAAACTAAATAGAACAAATTTGATGATAATGTGTGGTGAAAATATGCTCAACACTAAAACAGAAGAAGGAAGTGAGAGAATTTCTAGTCTTTCCTACTGACTTTATAAATAAAGAAACTGTGACCTGGAGACTCATCTGGGAAATACCTCAAATTTAAGACCACATGTAAACTTTCAGTCAGAAGTTCTTTTTCACTATAGTTGCAGTATAAAAATCTCAGATAAGGCTTACAAGGCATACACAAGGCACAGAAATCAATTGTATTATGTCGCAGCATCCACCCTGATAGCCAGTTGCTCTTCTTTTTCCTTCTTTCACTTTAACCAGTTGTCCATTCATTCAAAAATATAAAGAAAAGTATCAGCCCCTGTGGTAAATGCTGGAGATAAAGTCCTTGCCTTCATGGAGTTCATGATCTAGTAGGGAACACAGCTAAAAATAATATAATATTATTGTTATATATAACAATGATATTACTAGAATTATGTGTAATGTGTACAAATATGCATAATTATATACATATAAAGGGGCTTCCCAAGTAGCTCAGCTGGTAAAGAAACCGCCTGCAATGAAGGAGACCCCAGTTTGATTCCTGCGTCAGGAAGTTCCTCTAGAGAGGGGATAGGCTGGGTAGCCCAAGAATACACTCCAGTATTCTTGGACTTCTCTGGTGGTTCAGACAATGAAGAATCTGCCTGCAATGTGGGAGACCTAGGTTCAATCCCTGGGGTGGGGAGATCTCCATGGCAACTCACTCTAGTATTCTTGTTTGGATAATTCCCATGGACAAAGTAGCCTGGTGGACTACAGCCCATAGGGTTACAAAGATGGGCATGACTGAGCAACTAAGCACAGCACATATACATAAAAACCATTACAGAGGGAATACAACTGCCAAATAACTAGAAAAGAGAGAAATGATTACTCTGTATGTGAAATAAATAGCAGAAGCATGGAAAGGCACAGAAGTACATAACAGAGGGTCACTGGCTGCACAGTCAGAGAAAGTGATCAGGAGGGGTTTCTCTTGATCATGTGCTAAAAAATCAATAGGATCCTTCAGGTGGAATCTGGCAGGCAACTAATCCAGGCAAATGTGCCTACCTCCAGGTGTTTGAGTATGCCTGTCTTAACAGGAAGAGATTCCAGGGTCTGATTCTACCACCTCCTGGACTACATTTGCTGAGACCCTTGCTCTTGAGTTTTGTTCTTAGGTCTGTGTGTGTTAGTCGCTCAATTGTGTCCGACTCTTTGCGACCCCACGGTCTATCCATGGAATTCTCTAGCCAAGAATACCAGAGTAGGCTTCCATTTCTTCCTCCAGGGGATCTTCCAGATCCAGGGATTGAAACCTGGTCTCTTGCAATGCAGGCAGATTCTGTCTGAGCTCCCAGGGAAGTCCCATTCTTAGCTATACTTTTGCTTTTCTATTGGCTGCAGAGTCATCCTCTCACCCATAGTGGTGGTGATGGAGTGGGGGATGGATTTACTTACCTGCATCATTGCTATCACTTTTATTGCGTACATTTTTTCTCTTCACTAGGAGTGGATTTTGGTGGATACAAAGCCAATCAACTCTGCTAAGAATGTGCTGTGAAAAAGTAACTGTATTATCTTGCTATTAAAAAGGGGAGGGGACTCCAAGGTGCCCAGCCTTTGAGAATAGCTTACAGATACATTGTCCAACTCAAACATCTCCTTTTCTAGGAGAAAATTTTGAATAGAAGGTATGATCTCAGTTACAACCTCACTTGAAACTATAAAATTTTCTTGCTATGGTGAATTTAGACCTACTCAAAACTGGAGAGTGATTTCTGAAGACAAAGAAGGGAGATTTCATTTAAAAATGAGTATTTTTTTTTATTAGAACAAAACAAACATATTGCAGAAATACAGAAAATTATAAAGAGCAAAGTAAATATACCTAGTAACCCCATCTCCCCAAGTTAATTACATATGTAATATTGCGGGATAGTCCCTTAATCTTTCTCCTAATCATATGACATTATGTTTGGAAAATAAAATTAAATGTTATGTTATTTATGTTTTGTTCAAAGCAGTTATGTTAAAATACTTAACATATTGTGGTATTTTAATAGAATCCAGTTCTAATATTCAGAGGCTTTCATATGCTTTCTATTTCACATGAATATTTTATCTGTCCTTCTTTAGACTTGCTGAGAAATAACCAGAAGCTACTTTCTCTTTTTTTTCCAATGTACTGCTGTCAGTATTTTCCAACTACCTTCCTTTCCTTTTTCTTTCCTCTCTGAATCTGTGATGATCACATTACTCTTCATCTTTCAGGCTTCTCTCTTTAGCTTCCATATGACCAGCTGAATTGAAATTCTCTCCTAGTAGAAGGTTTTTTTCACAAAACAATGTTAAGAATAAAATAATTGATATTTAAACTTGATCTAGTGGTCTCTCCTCAGAATATTAGAATAATTACTGAGAACAAGGACATAAAGAACTTTAGTCCTCTATTCCAAGGAGATATAAAGCACCAATTATTTAAATCTGGGGGAAACTTTTAGTTCCAAGGACAGGTGAATATTCAGATGCACCTCAGTGGGATACCATCTTATGGAGAAATCAAGGTAGAAAAGGAAAAATATCAAGGACTTGGAGATTCTGATATAAACAAAATAGAATTCCAGGAAAGCTGCAAATGCTTCAAATGAGAAGTTCTTATAAAATGACTGAGTAAACCTGTTATTTTTACTGTTGCAATACCTTGACCACCTCATGCGAAGAGTTGACTCATTGGAAAAGACCCTGATGCTGGGAGAGATTCAGCGCAGAAGAAGGGGATGACAGAGGATGAGATGGCTGAATGGCATCATCGACCTGATGGACATGAGTTTGAGTGAACTCCAGGAGTTGGTGATGGACAGGGAGACCTGGCATGCTGTGATTCATGAGGTCGCAAAGAGTTGGACACGACTGAGCAACTGAACTGAACTGAATTAGGCTAACCTTAAGTGCAGCACTCTTCAGAGAACTTACCTTTAACAAAGTCATAATAGCAGGGTTGTTGTTAACTAAAAATTGTCATATTCATTATTTCTGTCTGAACCATACTTCTAGAGCAGTTCTTATTAACAAATAGTGTGTTCAGCAACAAATGGAAAACGAATGAATACTGGATTGGTCTTCAAATGTTGAACTGTAAGATTTAACCTGTGGGGAGCAAACGATATTGACTAGTGAGGTTTGCGTATAGGTCTTAGCAGCATAAAAGTATGGCCACAAAAGTCAGGGGCAGTAGTAAATGATGAGCTCAAACTGGGTGACAAGGATGCTGGGAGCAGGCGTAGAGTCACCTTCCGGGGAAAAGAAAGACTGTAGGCTCCGCAATGTGGAGGACCACACTGCAGACTGCTAGCAGAGCAGGATGCTAGGCACGGAGTGGCAGCTCAGAAATAAGGTTTGTGATGCGGATAACTAATGAATCCTAGCCCAGAAGGCGGGCAAGCATGCACATAAGAGCGTATGAATGTCTTAGTATTTGTTCAGAAATATCAATCATAAGGCAGCAAGGAACGGTCTTATATGTCTAATGAGTAATCGTCATTTCACCTGTTTTTATAGGTTTAGTTGTACATACAAAAGATTTCACCCTGGGGTATCTCAAGTGGCCCACATATCTTCCCACAGAATCTGACAGAATTGATTTTGGTTACTTGCGGAGTATTGATAGATTTCACCCCAAAGCAGAAATGGTATAAGATCTATTTCTTAATACAGTTTCACCTTGTAAACATTCAAGATTTAAGAAGGAAATGGTGCAAGAAGTATTTGTATTTGATTTGTTTTTCCCTTTTTGATTTCTTTCACTTCTGTTGCCTTGAGCAGTAGGCTCAAGGGATAATACAAATTCGTATCACTTTCACTTTATTAATTGGTCTTAACAAAAGTCTGGTTGGTTGGTATTGCATCTAATTTGTTTAGTTAGGAAAACTAGAATTTACTGAGTTAAGTCAATACTTTTCAAACTTGATTTGCCTGAGAATCAGAAAATCTTGTTAAAATGTAGATTCTGGTTCAGCAGGCTGTTGTTGGGGTCAGTTGGTCCATCGCTGATCTCCTTCTCTTTATGAACAAGGCTAGAAGCATTCTGGACTACTTTTTGCTTTCTCCATATGACATGTTTTGTCATAAGACTATGCCTGTCTACTATCAATCTTTTCAGGGCTCCTAGACACCAAATGGGCATTGCCAGACTCCTATGGATTTAGTTGCTATGGTTATGCATAACCAGACACATCCTGTTAAGAACATTTTATAGTTAAGGGCCTCCCTCCTAGCAAATATCACTTCATCATTTACCAAGAGGAATAGTTATCAAGCTGACATGGAGATTAGACTAGGTCACCTGTCCTCTTTGCTTTCACCTAGTAGCATACTGTTGGCAAAGGGAGTGAATGGCCCTCATATCAGCTACTTTAGTTCCTTTCTGACTTGATGTCAAGATGGGGTGATTCTCTGCTCATAATAGAAGGACAAAGTTAAATGCTTTAAGTGGAGACTTAAATAGAGGTGGTATTCCTGTGAACTGGAACTTATTCTTATTTTCCAGAGTCTTTTTGATTAATGCACCTTTTGTTTTTGTAGCATAAGCAAAATAGTTTAAATTATAAAATTAGCACTTAATCATTTAAAAAGATTCAAGCAATATAAAACATTCAGAGAAGCAATGATACAAATAACACATGTTCCCCTACTCCAGTGGTAGTGTTAAAATTTTGATTGATATCTTTACAAAATAAAATAGATCACATTATAAATGCTGTTATATATTTTCTTTTTTGAAATTAATTATGTCATTCACTTATTTTATACGACGTGTCTAGCCTAACTCTCCTGCATCATCTTTTTCCACTCTCTACTTTTCAACCTGGGTGCCAGTCATGTAAATTAACAACTCCCAAAGTGGGTATTATATTGTCTGTGTCTTCACATATATTTTTCAGTTGGTCCAAAAGCCTCTCTTACTCTTTTCAACCTATTTAACCACTGATGATATTTATCACTCAGTGAAAGTCTTGCCTACCCCAGGATGCTTTACCTTAACCACAGAATATAACTTAGGAGTCCATCAGCATGTTCTTAAAGTTCATAAAACCCTGTTCTTAGCCTTTCTATAAATCACACTTACAAGAATATAATCACTGATTAATTTGTGTATTTCTCCACTGACTATAATCTCCTTAAGAACAAGGCCATTTCTCAGCTGGCCCAATGCCAGATATTAAGTATAAATGTTCAATTCCAATCAATGGGACAACTCATTTTTTCAGATATGAGATATCATATTAAAAGAGAGGGAAGTAGAAGGGAATAGAATTCTCTCAGACAGAACTGATTTCAAAGAACCAGCGTCTCCATCTTTTCTTCCCATCCCATCCCATTCCATCCTCACAGTCTCCAAAAAACAGGTAAGGAGAGTCATCTGTTTTTTGATGGACCAGATACTGAATGATCTCAAATACTTTGACTGCTTGTTTCAGAATATGGGGAGAAAGAGGACAGGCCCCACTACATCTGGTCTAGTGGCTACACTACATGGGGCAGCATACTTGTCTGATAATTTTGGCTTCCTCTAAGGCTGGAAGTGGTCTGCTTTTCATATGCTCACATGAGAGGCTTCTTCAACTCCCAGCCATGGTGTCTGAATCATCTGAGAGTCCCCCTGACTCCTTCATTAACTCTTCTCAGTGTCAAATAGAGCAGGCTTGCTGTGACATCTGCTATAATGTGTCACAAACTGACAAGCAATCACTTCGCAGAGGGTACTGCTCTGCTACAGAGCACCCATCAGACTGACACACTACCTCTCCTTGATGAAGAAGAGCAATTCTTCCACATCCTTAGGTAGAAAAAACTGGCCTAAAATGCTAGGCTCCTGTAGCAATATGATGTACATAGGGCCATTATATATGGGAGTTTTTATAACTGTCATTCACCTTCCTGCACTTGAGATGTGACACATGGTTATGATAATCACTTGCCCTCATCTCAAGCATATTGATTCATTTATCTGTGCATTTATGCATTTGTGTATTCAACATATATGAGTGTTACTTTCTAAGATCCAGGTACTTGAGGTGCCAAAAGGACTGATGGGTAAACAAAGCATTGTCCCTGCCATTAGGGACATCTCATTCAAGCAGCAGACATGGGCATGTAAACAGGATTGGAATGCAGTGAGACAAGTGCTTGTGAAAGTCAGGCATGAAGAATATCAAGCAGAGAACAGTGAAAGAGCCGTTCACGAAGCCTCAGAGAATCGGGGAAGGTTTCACAGGGGAAGCGAAATAGGAGCTGATTTTTGAAGGACAGTGACATTCAGGTGGGCTGGGTAAGGAAGAAGTGGCAACATCATGTGCAGAGGAGGTAAGCTTAAAGTGGCATGGGCCACACTGCCCTGTGGCTGGAGCATGAGCTAAGCAAGTGGGAGTCACAGGAGATGGCATCAGGTGGGTGGGGAGCATAGTGTGCAAGCCTCTGACTTTCTCATGTTGGCAATGCATGGTCATCAGCTAAGCTTAGGCAGAGTGGGCCAGGCATGTGCTCCTCAACATTGTGCAATCGGGAGCAATAATAAGCTTTTCAAACTTTTGTATCTTCCCCTTGTTTGTTTTTTTATCATTCTCTGTATTTTCATAATGGTTAAAATCTCTAAAACATACACAAAAAGATCTGTTGGTTTATGTTTGTGAGTAGCGTGGCAAGAGGGAAACCTGAGAGACTGAATCTCACTCTGCAGGGTAAAGCAGGTCACAGAAGCGTAATTAAAAAAAGAAAGGAAAGCTGAGAATCTTGAGACAAATAGAGGAAGGAGAAGAGAGCTACAAATCTGGGACACAGAAGTGGTCCAGTGACTTTGGAACTGATTGCCTGATCCTTCTTCCAAGGAGGGTTGACCTGGTGCCTGGTGTCAAGGGACTATTTTGCAGGGCAAGGGTCTGGAAGGCGCACACACATAGGTAAGTGTGGAAAACATCATGGATAGCATACTTATCTGTGCTGATAGAGGTTGATTATTTGCTGATTGTGCATTTGCTTATATGGGTATGTTCCTTGTTTGTGGGGATAGAGAGGCAGATGAGAAAGATATCAGTAAGCAGATGGCCATGTGGGTCTTCCTTTTATCCTCCAAAGGATATGACTAACCTTATAAGGCAGAAATACTGCCTAAAATTATGCCAGGTACTCAGCAGCAAAGTCACTGGGACTGGACATAACTAAGTTTAAACCTTAGCTCGACCTTCCACATCTCTTCTCCTCCTTTTTAAAATAGGCACGAAAATACCTTTCAGCATAATTGTAAGGATTAGCTGAAATAATGTGTGTAAAATATTCAGCCTGCTGCCAGACATTCAAAAATGAAGTTATTCCTTTACACAGTTAATATACTTTACACATTGTATTTTCTCTGTAGCATAGTACTAGACACTCAAGAAACTTAGAAGTACCCCTTGGCATGACTCCTCTTGGTTTGCAAGTCACTGGAAGTTTAATCTTTTGCAGGCTAAGGTACATTAAGAGTTATCACCAGTTGGTATTGAAGGAGATAGTCATTTGTCAGTAATATTGACCCAAGGAAAACCAGTCAGGTATAAAGAGGCATCACTTTGAAATGATGTGACAAATGAGTCTCCATCATTTGAATGAGGAGACAGTAATAGGGTCAGTGGATCTAGTGGCCCTGCTCTGACACATATGCAACAGTCACTGCAATCCTAATAAATGGGACTCTTCCATCACCTGCATGAGCTACGGGTTGAGAGTGTGGGTCCATAGTAAGAGTGGATTTGTATATTCCAGCATAGAAACCTGAGGTAGAATGACTACTTGAGTAATAAATATAATGATGTGAAAAATGCAGTGAATAGGTGTCAATGTCCCAAACAAAATATTAGTACATCTTTGAATATTTCTTTGACTATATATTTACTCACTTGTTAGAATTATTCACTGATAAGCCTTTAAGTATTCATCTCTGAAGACCAGCAAATTTTATTTAAATTTAACTGAGAGTGGGTAAAATTTTGACACACTTCTATTCTTCCTTTGGCATTCAAGCTTATGTTTAATTCACTGTTTCATAATTTGCAATGAAATAAACTTCTTCATGCATGAAAAATTTATAAAATATGAAGCAAAGGGAATACATGTCAGAGTATATAATAATATCATTAACTGCTTTAAAAAATTGTTTATGAGCCATGAATTTACACCTGTGTATTGAAAGGGGACGTAGGACTTAATATTGGATGCCAAAAAAGTAGAAAGGTTTGTATCCCTTCCCAGATCACCTTATAAAAATTGGAGTTTCACTGTCCAGCACTGTGCTAGAGACAGTGGATAGCATAACCTCCAATGTAGTGGTTTCCCTGCCACCAGCCTCTCTCATGTAATTCCTCCACCATTACATGACAATTGCCTTTAGAAGTATGTCATTTCAGCTTTAGTTTCTATGGGCCCCATTTATCTCCCCCTCCCTCTTTCCTTCTCTCCCTCTCTTGCTATCCCTCCTCTTCTTTTCCTCCTCTCTCTTCCCTCCTTTCCCTCTCCCTCCCCTGGGGTAGCAGGAAGCTATGCATGCTCTCTGAGGAGCAGAGGCAAGGGCTGTGGTGGGCTCCATCACCCCCACTTGTGAGCACTCTCCTTGTTTTGTTAACTCTCTGTTTGGTTCTCACAGTCCTGGGAACTTCCTGTAATTCCTTATCTCTGTATTACCTATCTTCCTTTCTTCTTTCTCAACTTTTCAAACATGTTTGAAACTAGCATCCTTTATTAAATTACCTCCGTTTGAAATAAACAGTGTAATTGTATCCTATTTTTCTTATTGAACCTTGAGTATAGGTGGGGTCAGAGTAACAATAGCAACACAAAATTTGTTCTCCCCACCATCTCCTCAGCAGAGCTGAACCATCTGCAACATGCCTCTCCCTTAAGTGTAATGAGGAGTCCATGGGAAGAGCTCGTGTGTGCCAATTCAGTTGAGCAGAGCCTCTGCGTTGCTGAGATTCTTGGGCATCGGCCATCTCTTATCTTGCATCACTCTCCATCATTGCTCCACTGCAGGCTTCCTGGGCACTGCCACTCGTGCCAAAGCACTGCCCCATGCTTCTCTCCACACTTCATCATCCCTTTCCACCTGGGACCCAAAGCAGAATTATTTGTGTCACTGGAAATCAGACTCCTCATTAGAAAAAAAAAAAATTTCCTAATTCTGTTCTCAAAGCCCCATATAGGTTGCTGCTGCTACTGCTGCTAAGTCGCTTCAGTCGTGTCCGACTCTGTGCAACCCCACAGACGGCAGCCCACTGGGCTCCGCCATCCCTGGGATTCTCCAGGCAAGAACACTGGAGTGGGTTGCCATCTCCTTCTCCAATGCGTGAAAGTGAAGTCACTCAGTTGTGTCTGACTCAGCGACGCCAGGGACTGCAGCCTACCAGGTTCTTCCATCCATAGAGTTTCCAGGCAAGAGTACTGGAGTGGGATGCCATTGCCTTCTCCATCCATATAGGTTAGATATAACAAAAAAGATGCTAACACATGGTGGCTTCAGCATGGCAGAATTTTATTTCTGTTGATTCATATTTTGAAGTGAGCAGCCCAGGACTTTGCCTCCCACCACCACCAACCCCAGCTGATGAGCTGACTCTGCCATCCTCAAAACATGTCTTCTATCTCTGTATCTCCATCAGTGCCATTTCCCAGACAGAGGAATTTGCTTTAGGAGATGATTGGAAGTTGTTTTAGACACCACTTCTGCATTCATCCCATTAGTGGGAACTAACTACAACAGAGGTTGGGAAATTTGTCTCCAACTTAGATAATCAACTGCTTAGTTTAAACTGAGGTTCAGGGCAGCATATGCAGGCATGTGGGTTGTTGTCTGTATGAGTGCCTTACTGAGAGGTGAGGACAGCTGATAGCTCATGCTCTACTCACCAAGCTATGAACCCCAATACACCTTCTTTTCACAAAAGTTTCCCTGCTTGTCAAGCCATGTGTCTGCAGGGCTGTCTCTGTCCCAAGGGGGATTCCTTATGAAAGAAACAGGTTTCATAGCCTCAGATATCTGATGTTGCAGCCTGACAGAGCAGAGACCAGAACCTGCCCGGTGACTCGGAAGGTACAGCAAACAGCACCCTCGTGATCGTCCTAGTAAGCATGCCAAACAGACATAGCTGGGGCAGGACGTGCTCTCTGCTTTGCTTCACTGCCTGCCCCTGGGTCTGTCCCCATGGAAACAAAACAGGCTGTTCCTGATCAACAGCAAAGCCTTAACTTTATTCCCACATTATGGTGTGCTGATCAAACTGCCCAGTATAGCTATTCCTTAATGATCTCACGTGACTTCTACCACAAAATGCAGGCTGAAAGGAGCCATTTTGTCATCCTGCCATGGGGAGCAGGAGGCCCCCCCAGACTCCCCTCTTGCCATTATATGTGTCTGTCTTTTTATTATGCGCTCGCCTCCATTTCAGGTCTTTCTCACCCGCTGTGCAGGCCGCCACTATCTGAGATAGAAACAGTAACTCTCTGTATGGTTTGTATCCAGTCCATGAGGCTGGGGAAGGTGAGACGAAATTAGGAACAGATGCCATCCTTTGACCTCCCGCATTTTCTTCCTCCTATGTGAACACAGTACCAAAATCTTCTTGCTTCAACAAAAATAGCAAATTGACTACCTCTTATATCCTCCCCACTATTTCATTTACTTCCTTAACCCTCAACAGTCTGGGCATGGTTATCATTTACAGGTTATGTATAAAGAAACTGAGACTCAGAGATGTTAGGTAACTTGCCCAAGGTCACACAGCTAACAAGCAGTTAGATATGAATTTTGTCCCAGGTCTATGTTACTCCAAATCCAGTGCTTATTTTATTAGCTGCCTATTAAGTTACAAGCACCAGTACCTTGTGACAAACATGAATGCCTTCTAATATGAGCCTTTTTAATAGAGAAGTTCCAGGGGACAGGACGTCACCAGGGCCACACTGTCATTGTGGTTTACACTTCCCATGAACTCTTTCCAATAAACATTTCATTTAAATTTAATAAAGTAGTTAATAAAGCCATAAAGGTTAATTACTAGTTAAGGGAAAAATATGACTTCACATTGGTGAACATGTGAAAAATGAATCAACTTCGTTTTGCCATTAACCTAGGATTATACAGGCAATAAAGCATAATTATGGATTTAACATGTTAATTCCCAGTGGATTTAATAGCAGTGCTGTGAGATACATGACCAGTCGCTAACCCATCTGACAGGCCTCAGACAGCACTAATCAAAATTAAATCACTTGGCCAACATGTGGATGCAATATATCTTTCAAAATGAAATGACTATGATTTTTCATTGTAGAGTTACTATAAATGCCTCAGGATAGGGTGAAACAAAGAGACAGGAAAAGTGGGGGACATAATCTGTGATCTCAATCTGCCATTTACTCTGGTAGCTACATTAGAAGAAAATAACTTTTCCCCCCATAAATTTAAGGTTCTCTGCAGTGTTTTATTGCTCACTCTAATGGTTCATGATTTACCTATAATTTGACTATGATTTTCATTGTAGAGTTACTATAAATGCCTCAGGATAGGGTGAAACAAAGAGACAGGAAAAGTGGGGGACATAATCTGTGATCTCAATCTGCCATTTACTCTGGTAGCTACATTAGAAGAAAATAACTTTTCCCCCCATAAATTTAAGGTTCTCTGCAGTGTTTTATTGCTCACTCTAATGGTTCATGATTTACCTATAATTTGTAGAATAAATCAATGCATCCACATCCCTTAAAATTTTTATACCTTTTTTTTCTTTGCCTTTCCAAAAATAATATATTGGCAGTCAGCCCTTTTTGACACTAAGATTCTATATTTCAACAACTGTGTTTCATCAGTGAGACCAATTCTTAAGAAACAGAATCTTAAAATAACACTATATTTCACTTACCATGATTTGTACCACCTGGTAACCATAAAAGAAAAGTTCTTACTACTTGAAGAAAAGCAGTCTGAAAATGATGGACTATGGGCCAAATCTGGCCCACCAACTATTTTTGTAAATTAAGTTTTATTGGCATGTAATCACACTCTTTCATTTACGTATCATCTTTGTTTGCTTTCATACTCCAATGGCAGAGGTAACTAGTGACAGAGATGATGTTCCCATAAAGCCTAAAAGATTTACTATGTGGTCAAGTACAGAGAACATTTTCTTACTCTTAATCAAAAGGTTCATTTTTTTTTTCCTGAATTCTAATTTAACTCAAATATGGTTGGTTTTAGGGCCTTCTGTTTCTCCCACTCATATTATTCATGTTGGACTTTTGTTCCCAATTTTCCAGAGTCTCACATCAAAACTGCTCCCTCATAGTGATGAGAATTAAATATGGGAGAATATAGTCTAACATATGGCACTTATCCAGTGGCTGAGTGGTAAAAGAATCTGCCTGCATGCAGGAAGCACCAGTTCAATTCCTGGGTCGGGAAGATCTCTTGAAGAAGGGAAAGGATACCCACTCCATTTTTCTTGCCTGGGAAATCCCATGGACAGAGGAGCCTGGCAGGCTACAGTCCATGGGGTCGCAAAAGAGTTGGACGTGACTGAGCAGCAAATTAACAACAACTCTAATATACACAGATACTCAAAAACATGAATTCACTGCTTCAACATATTGTAGTTGCTGTTGCTTTAACAGGAGAAGGTACAGTGTGAAGGCCAATCGCATGGATTAAGAAGAGCCCAACTCTGACCCTATAAACCTTGGCAAGTAACCCTGGGAAAATTCTTCATTCCTCTATGCTTCAGTTTCTTTTTCTGCAAAATAGAGATCATAATAATGTTCCTTTCAAGTGTTCTGAGTAAAATTAAAAGAGATAACCCAGGCAGTGTGTTAAGATTAGTCTTGGTGGGCAGCATGCACTATAGACGTTTGTTAGCTGCTGCCTCCATCACTATCATCATCAAAAGAGCTTAGATCACATTTGGAAAGAATTAGCCCATTGCTAGAGAAGGCAATGGGCTCTCCAGTACCCCCCTCTTCAGTACTCTTGCCTGGAAAATCCCATGGACGGAGGAGCCTGGTAGGCTGCAGTCCATGGGGTTGCTAAAGAGTCATATGCCAAGTCTTTATTAATAATAATAATATTAAATAATAGTGATTTTCAAATATATATATATACACATATATGTATATAGCCCTATTGCCAGACATTATTTTAAGCATTTTATATATTGTCTCATCATTACAATGCTCTGAGCTAGTTATTATTATTATCCTCATTAATAGATGAGGAAATTGATATATTATCTCATCATTACAACGCGCTGAGCTAGTTATTATTATTTTCCTCATTAATAGATGAGGAAATTGAGGAACAGATGTTTTAAAAGACTTACCAAAGATCACACAGCTTTTAAGTGTAGAGCAAGGATTTGCATCCAGAGAGCCTGGCTCTGGATTCTGTGCTTTTAGCCACTGTGCTTTACCTTTCCTTTAAATGCTTTCAAAAGGGCTCTGGTTAAATGTGTTTTGTAAAGTTTGATCCTGATGGGCTTCATAAACATACTCTATCAATTCATTTCTGTGCAAGAATTTACATTTATGTATGTTGCACGTATAGAATGATTCACATTTCTTACACATATAATGTAAAAGTTATATATTCTCTGTATTTTTCTAAAGAGGCACTCATTCAAGTGATTATATATAATGAATAGTTACTTAAATTCATTAATTAGATTGTGCTTCCACAACCTCAACTTTTTTGTTCTACACCTAAAATCTTGTTTGTTATAGTTACAACAGCTGGCTAGTATATGATAGACTTGTATTTTAAATTTTTGGATAAAATAGTTTCTAGCCAGGGTTCAGCCCCACAATTGTTATTTTAAAGATATATCTCTTAAATAATATAAATATGAATCATAGTTGACTAAGGGCATCCTTTATTATCTTCCAGGGACGTACCTTGCTGGGGCACAGACCACTGACTTTTAGGTTATAATACGGAAGAGTGAGTCGAATGGCTCACATTGGACTTCATGACAGGGACCCTGCTTGAGTCACTCTTTCTCATGAAGGCTCTGACAACTGATGATTCTTTCAACTTACATCTAAAACTTTGTTCTGTATCCTTGTTTATTCATTCATATGACATTCAATAAGCACTTGGTATGTGCGCTCCTGGGCCTTGTCTTAAAGAAGCTCTCATTCTTAAGACAGGAGAAAGGGAACGTAGACTCAGACATGTGAGATAAGAAGTCAAAATAAGTATTTTTGGTGTTATGATAGAGGTTTGTATGCGGGCATAAAGAAAGTAATTGTTCACTTCTAACAACTTGACAGTTGTAAAAGTGTAAGGTAAGGTTTCAAAGAGACATTGTCCCTTGAATAGAGTCTAGAAAGAGGAATTGTCTAAGCAACAGTGGAGCAAAGAATATTGCAAGCTAAGTACTCAGCAAGGTGGACAAACTCGGCCTGACTGAGGAACCAGCTTTCTGCTGGTATCACTGTGTCATGGGTCTTTGGCTCATTTGGAGGGGAAAAGAAAAAAAGCAAGCAAAGAACTTGCTGCAGTAGACAGTAGGGACTGAAAAAGCATTAAAGGGTTAAAGAGAGAATTGATTGATCATTGTCTTGTATCAGCAACAGGCTGTTGCATCTGTTCCTTGCTTGTTTTAGCTTCCAGGAACTATATTTATGCTGAAGCTTCCCTAAAAGCTCAGTTGGTAAAGAATCCACCTGGAATTCAGGAGATCCCAGTTCAATTCCTGGGTCAGGAAGATCCCCTTGAGACAGGGTAGGCTACCTGCTCCAGTAGTCTTGGGCTTCCCTTGTGGCTCAACTGGTAAAGATTCGGCCTGCAATGCGGGAGACCTGGGTTTGATCCCTGGGTTGAGAAGATCCCCTGGAGAAGGGAAAGGCTACGCACTTCAGTGTTCTGGCCTGGAGAATTCCATGGGCTATAAACTCCATGGGGTCACAAAGAGTCTAATAGACTGAGCAACTTTCACTTTCACTTCATATAGTACCTTGGACTTCTCTGGTGGATCAGACAGTAAAGAATCCACCTATAGTATGGGAGACCTGGGTTCTATCCATGTCAGGAAGATCCCTTGGAGAAGGAAATGGCAACCTCCTCCAGTATTCTGGCCTGGAGAATTCCATGGACAGAGGAGCCTGGCAGGCTACAGTCCATGAAGTCGCCAAGAGTCAGACATGACTGAGTGACTTTTACTTCACTTTGCTTCATATAGCACCTTAGTCTTCTGAGAACCCTGATAAATATGTGTATATACAGAATCTTCATATTTTAAAATGTTGTATAGTATTTGGTATCTAAAATAATATTTATAACATATTTGTTATAAATATGTTATATATGTTATAAATATATGTTATAAATATATGTTATATATGTTATAAATATAAGCCTAACAAAAAATATACCTAACTCTGTAAGCAGCTTTACAGTTGAGCATTATTGAAACATTTGAAGCTGCCTCTGTTCAGATACTTTATGACATATATTAAATATAGATGTTATATCAATGAGACAAAAGTTCACATGATAGTAATTCCAAACAATGTCAAAAAATTTTCTTTGGGTCACTTAATAATGTGATAACATTTGCTTTCATTATGTAACTGTACAATACTTCTAATAGTTCACTAGTCACTTTGAAGTCACTATTTAACTTAATTTTGAACTGTGATGTTGGAGAAGACTCTTGAGAGTCCCTTGGACTGCAAAGAGATCAAACCAGTCAATCCTAAAGGAAATCAACCCTGAATATTCGTTGGAAGGACTAATGCTGAACCTGAAGCTCCACCTTGGCCACCTGATGCGAAGGCGGACTCATCAGAAAAGACCCTGATGCTGGGAAAGACTGAAGGCAAGAGAAAGGGACAACAGAGGTTAGATGGTTAGTTGGCGATGAACTGACTCAATGGACATGAGTTTGAGTAAGCTCCAGGAGATGGTGAAGGGCAGGGAAACTTGGTTTGCTATAATCCATGGGATTGCAAAGAGTCAGACACGACTGAGTGACTGAACAACGACATTTAAGGTAATTAGATCCCCAAATCAAAGAATTATAGAATATTAGAAATTGAAAGAAATCTAAATAAATCCTGTAGCAGAATGTTGCCAAATCCAAGTTATATTATAGGCTAGCACACAATTTAAATCCACCATATACCCCAATGACTTTTAAAAGACTAGGTGAGTTTGTCAGATGAGTTCAGTCAAAACCACTGCCATGAAGCACTATGAGAAGGTTTAGATGTAAGCCAGTGACACTGTTTTACAGAATATTAGATTCTATACTGGTTCAAAAGCCCCTGAATTTAACTGAGGTGAAAACTTATGTGCAGAGATGTTAATTAATCCAAGATCACACAGTTCAGTAGTCCTAGACCAATTAGAGGAAATTGCTTATTGAACACCTAATATATATAGAAGACTTTGAAATAAGTGTTGTGAAGGGAATACGTTTGTCTAAGGCAGGGGAGTTACAGTCTGTACTATGGGTAAGATATTTGATGTATGCAGATATAAAGATGTTTGTATATATGTCCTTGGGCATGGTATATATGTGTGTACTCTGTGCTATGTTGTGCTAAGGTGCTTCAGTCGTGTCCGACTCTGTGACCCCATGGACTGTAGCCTGCCAGGCGCCTCGGTCCATGGGATTCTCCAGGAAAGAATACTGGAATGGGTTGCCATTTCCTCCTCCAGGGGATCTTTCTGACCTAATGGTTGAACCCATGTCTCTTATGTCTTCTACATTGACGGGTGGATTCTTTATTACTAGCTCCACCTCAGAAGCCCATATATGTGTGTACATATATATGTATGGTTTTTTTTTTTTTTTCAGGACAAAAGGACATAGGACTGGATTGGGGCCAAAGAGTCCTTATATGCAAGGCAAGAGAATTTGGACTTTATCTTCGGTGCAATGGGAAGCTAATGGAGAATTTTAGGCAGGAAAATTACTTATATAAATTCATATATTAGAATAACTGTAGCAGCGTGGATGATAATCTGAAGAGAGAATTCAGAGGCAGGGAAACTAGTTGGGAGGAAATACTAACAGTTCCAGTGAATACAGATGGAAGGCTTTTCTTAAGCAGTAACTGTGGGATGTTAACAAATATACATTAGCTAAAATATTCATGATAGAAAGCTATAAGCATTAACAACCCATTTTTTAAAAAATTATTCACATCTGACAATGACCCTGAAATATCTTCAGAAACCTCATTTCTCCGTTGCCCCCTGCCTCTCAATTTGGGATGAAATATACCTCAAGAGTATCAGCCCAAAGAACACCTGAGTCAAGGACAGAGATAAAAACTGGCCCTGGGCTTCAGAGATTCTGCTGACCCTCCTGCCATAGAAGATACTGTGTGAACTGAAGCATATGTATTGAAAATCATTCACCTGCCTCCTCCCAGCTGGCTGAGATGAACTCCATTAGCATCAAAAGGACAATTCAGGGTGAGCTTGGAAAGAAGAAATTGGCTTTTGTCCCTATAAATAAGTAGAGATGACCCCTTAATGCCTGTGCATTGTTGTATGAGAATTCAACATACTGTGCATGGTTGTATGAGAATTCGGGATTTTGAATGAAAAAGAGCTCTTAGTAGCAGAAAAGACTCAGGTGATCGAGGGTCATAGGTGCATTTCAGTTAGATTTGAAAAGCCCAGTCAACCATGACAAGCTATATAAACCCCAAGTGTGGGCAATTAGACCTACAGTTTGGCTCTTTTCTGTTCCTTGTTTGTAATAATCTCATTGTAACTTGTTTTCCTCATTCAAAACACAGGAATAATTAAATTTAGTCACTTCTTATTAAGATAAAATGACATAGTGTTTATGAACGTGTATACCACAGGGTATGAAAGATAGTAGGTGACTGAAAAAATTTTATATACAAAACAAAATATTATGCCAAAAAAATTAAGCAGTGTCAGTTCAGGTTTAAGATCAGTCACTCTGGAGTTAGGGCTGTCTGGGTTTAAATTCAGACAGCAATATTTACTATCTTTGCACCCTTCATCATTAAGCCTCAATTTCCCTCATCTTTAAAATGTGGATCCAAATAATGCTTCACAGAGATTTTGTGTATGTGTGTACATGTCACAAATAATTAACTTTTAATATTTCTTATTATTACTGTATTATCATTGACCTTTTTTTTCTTTTTCTTATTCAAGGAAAGTTGCTGCATTGTTTTAAAGGTAGGATATTTTTGGTTTATTAGCAAATTTCTGTGTCTTGTTTATCTTTGAGTTAAATGAGAATTTATAAAACATTCAGTCAGATTTGCTCATTATAGGCATCCAGCCAAGCATGGACACTTCCAAAGATCAGGGCTCCTTCCTTCATTGGTCTCTTGATCTACCATATGTCCATTCCAATTGGAACCATATGATACCTCTTATAAGATGTTTTCTTTGATTAAGCAAAAATCACTGCCTCTTCTATAAATTTCTCAATGTCAAGTTCCTTACCTAGACTACCTAGAGAAATATGCTTTCCTAAAGAACATCCATTCATATATTTGAAGATACTTAGATATCTATTTTGATTTTCCCTGCACAGAGAAATTTTCTACATATATTTGAATGCAGTCTAATATTGTTGGTTCACAAGTACACTTTTGATCACAATAACAGTTTTGCTTTATTTTTTAATGTTTGCTACAGCAGCAGCAGCACAGGCATACTCAGAGACACAGTTTATCAACCAAGTTTAAGTAACATTTTAAATACTTTGTCATTTCAACAGTCTTCAGAGCACCTTCACCAGGAGTAGATCCCATGTCAAGAAACTACTTTTTAATCTCGTACTTAAGGAGTAACCTCTTCATTTGTTAAAGTTTTATCATGAGATTGCAGCAATTCAGTCACATTTTCAGGCTCCACATCTAAACCTAATTCTCTGGCTGTTTCCACTACATCTGCAGTTATTGTCTCCACTGAAGTCTTGAACACCTCAAAGTCATCCTTGAAGGCTGGAATCAGCTTCTTCCAAACTCCTGTTAATGTTGATATTTTGATCTCTTCCTTTGACTCACTGTTCTGTTTTCTAAATTGAAGCATAGTTGACTTAAAATATTATATTAATTTAGGCATACAACTTAGTGATTCAATATTTTATAGATTACACATGATACAAAGTTATTATTAAATATTGACTATATCCTCTGTGCTATAAATTTCATCCCTTTGACTTATTTATTTTGTGTGCATGTGCTGTGTGTGCATGTGTGTGTGCTCAGTCATGTCCAGCTTTTACAACCCCATGGACTGGAGCTCATCAGGCTCCTCTGTCCATGGGATTTTCCTGGCAAGAATACTGGAGTGGGTTGCCATTTCCTCCCTCCAGGGAATCTTCCCGACCCAGGGATCAAACCTGTGTCTTCTGCATCTCCTGCATTATCAGGCAGATTCTTTGCCACTGCACCACCTGGGAAGCCCCATTTATTTTAGAACCGATAATTTATTCTTCTGAATTCCCTTCACCTATTTTACCTTTCCTCCTCCCCCTCTCACCTCTGGTAACCACTAGTTCATTCTCTGTGGGTCTCTATTTTGTTATATTTGCTTATTTGTTTTGTTTGTTAGATTCCACATATAAGTGAAAACACACATTATTTGTATTTCTTTAAAAATAAATATTTACAATGGCTTCAAGAATGATGGGCCTTTTCCAGGTTTTCAATTTACTTTGCCCCAATCAATCAGAGGAATCACTATCTATGGCAGCTTTAGTCTTATGAAACCTATCAATATTTCTTAAATGATAAGATTCAAAAGTCAAAATTATTCTTTGATCCATGGGCTGCAGAATGGATGTCATACTCAGTTCAGTTCAGTCGCTCAGTCATGTCCGACTCTTTGCGACCCCATGAATTGCAGCACGCCAGGCCTCCCTGTTCATCACCATCTCCCAGAGTTCACTCAGACTCACGTCCATCGAGTCCGTGATGCCATCCAGCCATCTCATCCTCGGATGTCATATTAACAGGCATGAAAACAACATTGATCTCGTTGTATGTCTCCATCAGAGCTCTTGGGTGAGCAGTTGCATTGTCAGTGGGCAGCAATATTTTGAAAGGAATCTTTTTTTCTGAGCAGTGGATCTCAATAGTAGACTTATAATATTCAGTACATTAAAAGACACTTACTCCTTGGAAGAAAAGTTATGACCAACCTACAGAGCTTATTGAAAAGCAGAGACATTACTTTATCAACAAAGGTCTGTCTAGTCAAGGCTATGATTTTTCCAGTAGTCATGTATGGATGCGAGAGTTGAACCATAAAGAAAGCTGAGAGCTGAAGAATTGATGCTTTTGAACTGTGGTATTGGAGAAGACTCTTGAGAGTTCCTTGGACTGACTGCAAGAAGATCCAACTAGTTCATCCTAAAGGAGATCAGTCCTAGGTGTTCATTGGAAGGACTGATGTTGAAGCTGAAACTCCAATACTTTGGCCACTTGATGCTAAGAGCTGACTTATTTGAAAGGACCCTGATGCTGGGAAAGATTGAGGGCAGGAGGAGAAGAGGATGACAGAGGATGAGATGGTTGGATGGCATCACTGACGCACTCAATGGACATGAGTTTGGGTAAACTCTGGGAGTTGGTGATGGACAGGGAGGCCTGGCATGCTGTGATTCATGTGGTCACAAAGAGTCAGACACGACTGAGCGACTGAACTGAACTGAGACCATGTTTTAAATAGATGTGCTGTCATCCAGGCTTTGTTGTTTCATTTATACAGCACAGGCAGAATAGATTCAGCGTAAGTCTTAACTGCCCTAGGATTTTCAGAATAGTAAATGAGCATTGGTTTCAACTCAACTAAAAGTCATTAGCTACATTAGTCCCTAACAAGAGAGTCAGCCTTAAATCTAGGCATTGACTTTTCCTTTTTAGCTATCAAAGCCCTAGATGACATATTCTTCCAATACAAAGCTGTTTTATCTACATTGCAAATCTGTTGTTTAGTGTAGTCACCTTCATTAATTATTTTAACTACATTTTTTTTTTGATAACTTGCTACAACTTCTATGTTTGCATTTGCTGCTTCACCTTATACTTTTATGGTTTGGAGATGGCTTCTTTCCTTAAAACTCATGAACCAGCCTCTGCTTACCTTCAAAATTTTCTTCTGCAGCTTCCTCACCTCTCTCTGCTTTCATAGAATCTAGGAAAGTTAAGACTTTGGTCTGCATTAGGCATTGGCTTAAGGGCATGTTATGGCTGGTTTGATCTCCTATCTAGACCACTCAAACTTTCTCCAAATCAACAATAAGTCTCTTTTGCTGTCTTATCATTGTTGTGTTCACTAGAGTAGCACTTTTAATTTCCTTTAAGAACTTTACCTTTGCATTCACAACTTGGTTAACTGTTTGACACAAGAATTGTAGCTTTTGGCCTACCTCAGTACTAAGCTTAATTGTTTCTAGCTTTTGGTTTAAAGTGAAAGATGGGAAATTTTTCTTTATTTGGACATTTAGGGGCCATTTTAAGGTTATTGATTGGCTTGATCTTAATACTGTATGCCTCAGGAAATAGGAAGTCCTGAGAAAAGGGAGAGAAACAGGGAAGGGCTGGTCAGTAGAACAGTTAGAACACACACCACTTTTATCAATTAAGTTCACTATCTTATAGAGCCCATTTCATGGCATCCTCCAATAGTTACAATAGGAATGTCAAAGATCCTGGCCACAGATCACCACAGCAAATACAATAATAAAGAAAAAATTTGGAATATTGAGATAATTACCACTATGTGACAGAAAAACACAATGTGAACAAATGCTGTTAAAATTTTACATCAGTAGACTTGCTTGATGCAAGGTTATGACAAACTTTCACATTTAAAAAAACACAGGGTCTGCAAAGTACAAAGTAAAGCACAATAAAATGAGGTCTGCCTGTGCTACTAAGTTGTGGTGACCTTGAACCACTGTAATTGATTTCCTGATCCTTAAACTTAGGAGTTTGCCTGTATTCCCATGAACCTTTACTATGAAAGGTGTAGCTCATGGTTGATAGTGGACTGCTCAAATAACCTGATGCAAGTGTAGATTTAAAAAAAAAAACAATATATAAACATTCCGTGTTTACAACTAAATGTACTGAAGCACATTTATATTTTTATAAATCTGTGTTTACGCAGGTTTTCTAAGATTTTTAAAAGAACATGTCTTGGGAGATATTAAAACAAAATGGTGGGATTCCCTGGTGGTCCAGTGGCTAAGACTCTGAGCTTCCACTGCAGAAGGCATGGGTTTAATCCTTGGTCAGAGAACTAAGATCCCACATGCTACACAAGCAAAACAAAGAGGAAGGTATTTAATAAAATTAATTTAAAATTTGAGTCCTGCTCTATGATTAGGTGCTCATGATGCATCTTCTCAACCTACGACACAGAAAAGTCAGGTTTCATTATTGTTTACAACTTGGTATCAGCCTACCCTCAGTATTTCTCTCTGACTTTTCCAGTCACACCAGAGGGAGAATGCTGAAAATTTTTCTTTCTCTTCTTCCAAGTTGCTTATTTCTCTTGACAGTTCTTGCCAACACATTCACCTGGAAAAGTCCTACTCACTGTTCAAGACCATATGCATATCATTTCTCCAATAAACCTTCAGAAACCTCCCCAAGAGAATCTCTACTCCCTGATTACTCTCTCACAGATTCCCAACATATACTTCCCAGTGAAATGTTTGATTACAGTAACTGGCAACCCCAATTTAATAAGAGAGGCAGAGAGAAAATATATTAACTTAAAAAACCTAAAGAAGGGTTAAAAAACAAAACTGTTTTGCTAAAAATTTTTTTAAGTCATGGACACTTTACAAAATTTATAAAAATCAACAAAAGCATCACTTATAAACTACTACTGAGATGTTTAAATAAATAAATAAATAAATGGCCTTCTTCATGGGGAAAAAAAAAAACCAAAACACACCAAAAAAAAACCTGTGTGAAAAGCAAGAGAGGGCAGCTCAAGTTCTAGAAGATCCAGGTCCTGACTCCAAGACTCTCTCCTCATGACTTATCATGCTTGTCTTGGTTAGCTTTCTCTTCTCTTACCTCAACTGACTTTTTCCACAAATTGAGAAATACAGCTCTTAATGGTATCCAAGCTTTAAACCTTTTACCATTTGCTACTAGTAAGGGAGAATGATCCTATTTATCAGAACCAGTGCAGAAAATCTCAGGGAAGTACCATGACTTGACTATCATTGGATTCATCAATTGCATGACCAAAGGGAAAACACAGCTTGGTTTAAGTGTAGCTGCCATCGCTCGGCCAGATTTTGGTGGGTAGGGAATTAGTTACCCAAATCCTGGCACCGTTTAAAGAAGGCATCTAGATGTCAGGACACATGAAGGTGTGGTTTTCAGGGTAGGGAGATAGGAAGGTGGTGCCAAATATCCCATATATATTCATTGCTTCCTACTTATGTGAATGTAGTTTTACAACTAGATTTTGAAATCCTTGAAGGCAATAACTCCTCCTCCTCTCTGGTGGCTCAGTCTGTAAAGAATCTGCCCACAATGTGGGAGACCCGGGTTTGATCCCTGGGTCAGGAATATCCCTTGGAGAAGGAAATGGCAACTCATTCCAGTATTCTTTCCTGGGAAATCCCATGGACAGAGGAGCCTGAAGGGCTGTAGTCCATGGGGTCGCTAAAAGTTGGGCACAACTGAGCAACTAACACTTTCATTTTCATATCTAAAGACAGGATCCATGCTGCCTCATTTTCCAGGAACTAAAATTTTGTAAGGTCTGGAATACACACACACAAACATACATGCTTCCCTGATAGTTCAGTGGTAAAGAACCTCCTGCTAATGCAGGAGACATGGATTTGATCCCTGAGTCAGCAAGATCCCCTGGAGAAGGAAATGCAACCCACTCCAGTATTCTTGCCTAGGAAATCTCAGGGACAGAGGAGCCTGGGAGGCTACAGTCCATGGGGATGCAAAGAGTCGGACATGACTGAAGTTGCTGAGCATGACATGGCATGTGTATATATACATATATGTGTGTGTGTTTATAATATTTAATATGCATAACTTGTGTTTGGTAACATATACTCCTGTTGTTTCTATAATGTTTACAACTCTTTGCAGCTGGTCTTCATAGTTAAATCTGACAACTAAAAAATAAGTCAAATATTTTAATAATTCAATTCTTAAGAAAAAAGCAGACAAAATGATATTTAAATATATGACCAGTTTAATAATATGCATTTGTCTCCAAAAGGAGCCTTGAATTTAATTATCAGGCTTTTGATTGCACTCATGAAGTGATAGGATGAATCTTTTCACTTATCTTTTTCAGATTATATTCATTGGTGGCTAGTTGAGCAGAGTGATTGGCCTTTTAAAACGATTTGCACCTATGTGTCTCTGATTCTTTGTCTCCTTTCTGCTCACTTTTGGTCTGGTGATGTTTCTGAAGGCTTGGATTCTCCTTTTCCTTTTGCATTTGGCTCCTAAGGGAAGGTACACACTCAGAAAGACTACTCTTTTGCCTCAGATCATTCAGATCCCCTATTTCATCACTGACTTCCTCTGTGGTTTGTGTATCTGGACAATGATACTTGTTTCTCCTGTGCCTAACTGTTCTGGTTTTAGCGCTAGGAAATGTTTCTTTGTGATTCATTTCTTGCTTACTTGGAGATGTGAGTTTCTGACTCTGTAGACAAGTGGGACTGTTACAGTGGCTTCCAGCTTGGGAAGAATGTTTACTTTTCAAAGGACACTTGGGTCTCTTCCCAGCATTTGAATGAAACTTCATGTATTGGATGGTGGCTGAAGACGGCCTCCCATAGTTTGATTCATAGGCACGTGCCACCTTTGCTTTGAGAGCTCACAGCATATATTCTGGGTGAAGCGTTCACTTCTGTGGCTTCCTCTAAGAGAGGGAGTACTTGATTCTCTGCTTATAGATCTGTTTGTGGGTCCAGCACACCAGGATTTAGATCTTTGAGTTCTGGACCTTGATTGTCTTTGGATTCCCCTGCTGCAGTGTGAACCAACTTCTGCAAATCGGAAGGGTTGTCTGTACTTCATCCTCTTTTTTCTGAAAGACTTCAGCTTCCTCCCATCTCTCTTAGAAGAAACGGCAGTTTCTGAAATGCAGCTCCAGGAGGGGTCCCTCTTTCTAGATTTGCAATTTATCAAGGATCTTTCTCTGGGTAACTTTCTTTGAAAGGTCCTTGGTGAAGGGTCTGAACATTTGTGTTTTTCTGTTTCTTTTTTCTGGAAATTGATCTGTTGGCCAACATTTAAAGCCTTTTTTGCTCTTAGGCTGTTCCTCCATGGCTGCCCCTGATTCAGAATTGCTGAGGAACTGAAGGTGCGTGCAGTTGTTTCACTCTTTCCCATATCCTGGGCATGACCCGGAAACAACTTTATCCTTTCCGTCTTCCTCTCTTTAACATTTTTTTTGCAATTCAGTGATTCTGGGCCCTTTTCCCTTAGTATAGCCCAATTCAGGAGCATGCTATTGGTAGACGGTGTGACTTTGAGATCACCTGGTTCTGATTTGTCTTTGAGCCAAGCATGGATTTTGCTTCCTGCTTTATGATGGAGTAGTGGGACTTCAGGTTTCTTCAAGCAAGAGTTACCACTGGGAAATGCCTTCATGCCTGGCAGAGGCCTCTGCTCATTATTCCACTGGCCCTGGGTGTTTTTAGACTGTTTTATATCATGTTGAGGTGCTGGTACAGCCTGATCCTTAGGCAAAGGCAAAACAGGAGCTGATGCAACAGACTTTTTTTCTACCCAAGGTGAAACAGTAGGAAATTGATAGATGGCTCGTTGGTCATAAGTCTCCATGTTGTAAGGTGAATGAACAAAACTGATAAACTCATGTAGAAATGGTGGGTGTGTTGTTGGAGATAAGGTTCTAGGAGGTTGATGAAGGAGTCACTGTCTAGATCATATTTTGTCATGTGATGGAGAATGGTGGACAGAATATTCTTCACTGTGTAGCCATAATCTCCATAAACAGCTGTTAGTTCTCGTTTCAGCCAGGGAACCAGCCGACGTAAACAACCAGGGTTTCTCTTGAAATAATTAGCTGATAAGTGCTTTTCAAATATGTAGCCTTGGACATATGCCACCCAAATTCCGGAATAATACAGAGCTCTTCTGAACTTCATTACCACCTGGTCTCTAAAGTGACCCAGAGACACAGAGTTTGGTTGGAACTTCCTGCTGTCCCCAAACTCTCTCAGCAACTCCTGGACAGTCAGCTCTCTCACTGGCCTGATTTTCTTTGTAAGGCCCTCAAGGTTTATGCCAAGATCATCGTTTTCAGAAGTCACTATGTAGCTTTCTTCTTCTGAGGGAAGGAACACTGAGTCTTCTCTGGTGTCTTCCTCTGGCCTGGTGGAACAACCCTGGGAAGGAAAGCACTGCAAGCTGGATGAAGGCATAGATTTATTTCTTTGTCTTGAACGTAAAGATTCACCACTGTTCGTGAAGCAGGGGTTCCAACTGGCCCCATTCTGTATATTCTCCAAGCAGTTGGGACACTCACAGTCAGATGAGAAATCTAATGGCATCTCCGTGAACAGATTGTATTTCACAGTCATAGGTGAGAAAAATTGGTTCAGATCAGTTACTCATTTGGCATGAAAAATATCTATTAAAACCATTCCATGCATATTTCTGTAATACATTTTGTCTCCATGGAATAAATTCTGGGACAAAGTTAAGAAACAAACTATTTCCTCACATTAGTGAATAATGCTCTCAATAAAACCCAACGTAGACAAGGCAATGAGAATTCAGGCACACTGTCTCTCTTAGTTTTGCAAACTCTGAAAAGCAAATTGGAAATAAACATTAAAATTTAAGTATCACATCTTTTAAGCCAGCAATTCTAACTTCTAGAGTTTTAATCTATATATACAAGTCTGTAAACATATATACATGGATTTTTCTAATAACAACAACAAAAAACCTGAAAACAATCAAAATATCCATTAGTAGGGAACTTATTTAATAAATGATGTTTTATCTGTAATATTTAACATTATGTCACCATTCCAATAAAACAGGCAAATCTATACATATTAACATGAAAATGGATGAATATATTGTTAAATGAAAAAGCTTATATAGAAGAATGAGAAGCTATTATAAAAATCTTAAAGAGTAATCACTAATTTCTGGAAATATTGTGAACTAGACACCTTGTCCTAGTGGGACACACTGTCCCAGTAGGAATAACAAAATAATACTAGCTATAAGTAAATACAGGTAAATATATCTCAACTTAAGAGGTAATGAGTAAAATTCTTAGAGGCCAAATAAATCCATAAATAATAGTAGAAATCCAGAGAGGGAAGTGAGCTCTGATACTACAGGTTGCTCAGAACTGGTATCCTTGGTCTTCAGTTAGAGAATAACCAATAGCTGCAGATGATAGGAGAGAAAGAACAGACTCTGCCAAAGTTTGAATGTATAGTGGAAAACTTCTGCATAAAGCTATGTACACAAATGTTTACATTCTTACTGAAAGGTGATTTAGAAAAATAATCACCCCACACACAGTCAGCAGGAAATCTTAGCTGAGATTTTGTAACCAGAAACAAGTATGTCTGCAGACTAAATTCAAGCAGTGTTTTCCTAAAAACCTCAAAAGGGTAATTTATTTTGAGGTTGTTAGTAACTACAGGCAACTGGCAGAGGCAAACACACATTCTTCCTGGAGGAACATTATAAATCCAAGTTTCAGGACAAATTTCCTCCAAAGTCACAGTCAAAAGTCACTAACAAATAAGAAACAGCCATCATAATAAGCCTGAGTCCACAAAAACAATAGAGAGCAAATTTGATTCCAAACAGAACCTGAAAATAAAATTAGCTTGGTGGATGTACATGAATTTCATCCCTTCTCTTACAGATGGTTTCAAGCTGTCCTTTCCAGAAGTGATGCTCTCATTAAGTCATCATTCATCTTGAAAAGCAAAGATGACAGAAACAAGTTACATTATTTAGCAGATTTACCCCTATTGAAAATAAAATTAGCTTGGTGGATGTACATGAATTTCATCCCTTCTCTTACAGATGGTTTCAAGCTGTCCTTTCCAGAAGTGATGCTCTCATTAAGTCATCATTCATCTTGAAAAGCAAAGATGACAGAAACAAGTTACATTATTTAGCAGATTTACCTCCTAGAGGATCTTAAAGTGTCCACGCTCATATGAACCTTAACCACAGGATTAATTTGGTTGAAGGGAATCACTGCTGTTTTGTCGGCCTTAGAGATAGAATTTAGAACACAACGCTAGTTCTGCTGTGGTTTGGAGAAAAAGAAACTGCTCCAAGTTGTCCATGAAACTTGCTATCTTATGTTTTCCAGCAGTGTCTGGAGTGACTTTAAGATACAAATCCTTATTAAGATAGAATCCATGTCCTTTTGACTTATAGGTTGCCAGAATGCTTTAATTTTTCAATAGGTTGATCAAACCTAACACTGTAATGTGTGGTCTGAGTCAGAAGAAAGTAGGACATAACGTAGAATATAGGTTTTCCTGATGAAAGAACTCCCTGAAGAACAGTTGTTAGTCTAATAGCGTTAGTGTTAGTCACACATTCGTGTCCAACCCTTGGCAACCCTGTGGACTATAGTCCTTCAGGCTCCTCTCTCCATAGAATTCTCCAGGCAAGAACACTGGAGTGGGTAGCCATTCCCTTCTCCAGGGGATCTCACTGACCCAGGGGTTGAACCCAGGTCTCCTGCATTGTAGGAAGATTCTTTACTGCCTGAGCCACCATGGAAGCCCCTAATAGCAATATTTAGATTTAAATTATTTGATCAGAACATTGTCGATTTTTCTTTAAATGCAAGAGCTGAAGAAACTTGTTAGCATGTGTGCAGTGTGATTAATCAACATTTTGATTGTCTGTGTCCCAGCTTTTTGGTTCAAAATGAAAAGTTGTCATATTTTTCAAAACATTTATTCATCCATAGCTAAATACCAGTTAATACAGACAACACAGTTGGGAAGTCATTAAAAATAAAGTTTTTTTTTCTCTTTTTTTGGCTTCACTTGCTGTTATTCTGTTTTTAAGTTTAGTCATGCTTACTCAGACTATTGGACTGCTCTTAGATGCAGGTGAAACCAATTTAGCTCATGAGCTATTTTGGAGAATTAGATAAGCAACTTTGTGCTTAGCATCTAGTAGCAGTTTAATGGAAGAGCCATTTTAGAGTTTTTGAGTAGGTTTCATTGCAAATTCCTAAGACAGTGCATTACTTTTATTTTAAAAATGTGTTTTGTGTGATTTTATAATTCAAAATAGGCACCATTTTTTATATCCCTGGAACTGTAGGGTAATATAGAACCACATTCCCTATAACCTTCAAAATTATGTCAGCCCTATATAGAGGAAAGAGCAGTACAGACATGAGTTCTTATTCTACTGCTCACATATACTCCCAGTCACGGCTTAATCATCTGTGAAATAAGGCTTATAGAAAGACTCAAAAGAGAATAGATGCAAAACGTACTTTGTGAAAAACAATGCTTATTAGTAATAAAGTACTCTCAGGAGACACTCTCATCTGTACACTGTGTCTCCATGGTGAAAATATTTGATAAATGTGTGTTGAAGAGGAGGAGAACTTGAAGGCTTAGAAGGAGGAAAGGAAGAATCAGAAACATAAGAAAAGTCCATTCAAGTGTCTCTTCTGGATGCTTTGTATTAGTCTATCCATTTTTTCTTTTTGGTCATCAATTTCTTCCTTTTCTTTTCTTCTTATTTTCACTCTCTTGGTTCCTAAATACTCAAAATTCTGAAGAAGTTTAGAAAGGAAGAAGTTGTTGGGAAAGGGGTGCACTGGCATCCAGAGTGAGAGAACTTTAGACATAAATTGACAATGGAAGGATGATGCTGAACATTTAATCTGATGTATCAGTACCCAAGAGATCAGATCCTTTATTTTCTTATCTAAGTTCTGAACCAACTACTTGGAACCTTGATTTTCTGTTTGTTTGCTTGTTTGTTTTTAAATCATGTTCCATGGCTCTAGAGCAGAGTTTCTATCTCAGCACTATTAGGGCCAGACAGTTCTTTGCTCTACTTTGTAGAATATTAAGTACCATCCCTGGTCTCCATTCAATAGATGTCAGTATCCCCCACACCAAGTATGACAATAATAAATGTCTCAAGATATTGTTACATGTCCTCCAATCTACAGTTATTGTGTTTTGAGATAATGTTTTCCTCACTAGTTCTAGAAGCAATTCCCCTACCAAGAAGCTATAGTATATACATTCATGAGAAGAATCAAGTATTAAATAAGCTGAAAAGGCTTGGGTTTCAAAGCCAGAATTCTGAGTTTGAATTTTGACTCTATACATTTGAATTTGTCTTTCATAAGCAATTTAGGTAAATTCTCTGATTTTCATCTATTTTCTACATCACAGCATGGACGTTTTCTTCATAGCATTTACCATTATCTGCATATTGTGTATTCATGTGTCTGTTTCCTCTCTGACATTACTATAAGCTTCATGAGGGAAAATAGATGAAATCTTTGGTTTATATATTACTGTTTCCTCATAACTTAGAATAAGTTTGGCACGTAGGAAGGAGTCTATATTTGCCAAATAAATTTTCTGTACTGATCAACACAATCCAGTAGGTGTCAACAATTGTATTTATAGACAGTGTTCATTATTCAAGATAGTTACATTCTATAAAGTCCTCACAATCACTGAATTGGTTAACTTTGAACCAATGCTCCTAGGGGAACAGGATTAGATTCCACTGGGCCTCTGATCACATTTATACCCACGAAATGATACATATAACTTTGTTTTACTTGTGTCTATTTAAAGACATCTTAATATATATTACTGAGTCATTAACAGTTAAACTCTCAGCCATAGCAGTATAGTTCCCAGCCTGAATGAAGCTCATCTGACACCATATATTTTCTCCATAAAGCACATCACAGTTTTCTTGCAGTTAGGAAAACTAGTCAGCATTTGAGTATTATACATGGAGGTCAATCTAAATGGCAAAATCACCCCCCCCCTAAAAAAAGGAAAATATGCATTAAACATAAAAATAATTAGATTCCACCGGGCCTCTGATCACATTTATACCCACGGAATGATACATATAACTTTGTTTTACTTGTATCTGTTTAAAGACATCTTAATATATATTACTGAGTCATTAACAGTAAACTCTCAGCCAATAGCACTATAGTTCCTAGCCTGAATGAAGCTCATCTGACACCATGTATTTTCTCCATAAAGCACATCACAGTTTTCTTGCAGTTAGGAAAACTAGCCAGCATTTGAGTATTATACATGGAGGTCAATCTAAATGGCAAAATCACCCTCCCCCTCCCCCCAAAAAGGAAAATATGCATTAAACATAAAAATAACCTTGTTTATGGTATGAAAGCTCAAACAAGAAGGCAGAATGTCACTTTGTTTGACCTCGGCTGAGTGACTCAAATTCTTTGCCTTTCTGCCATGTCCATGAATGGCATGAAAACACCAGGAGCACTGATTTTAGGGTTACAAATAAACTTTAGGGAGTAGACAAAAATAACAAATACAGAATCTACAAATGATGATTGACAAATTTGTGGACAAGGTCAGCTTCTGCACAAGGGGACACAAGAGAATTCTCCCTAACTTAATTATCAGGCAGAGTAATGAGATCTCATTCTAACCTTTGTATCTTAATCTTTACACCTAACAAATGAACAGAGCCTCTCTTGCCAAAGTGAGCCCTTCACAAACACACAAAGGAAAACACTGACTCCAGATTCCAAGTGAATTCTTCATTCCAGTCTTTGTTCCTTATGGGCCTTCATTCTCCATGTATTTAGAAATTTTCCAACTATCTTTCTGTTACTGATTTCTAGTTTGACTTCACTGTGATCTAACAGCATACTTTATATGCTTTCTACTCTTTTAAATTTTATAAAATTTATTTATTTATTTTAACTGAAGGCTAATTACTTCACAATATTGTGGTGGTTTTTGCCATACACTGACATGAACCAGCCATGGGTGTATATGTGTTCCCCATCCTGAACTCCCCTCCCACATTCCTCCCCATCCCCTTCCTCAGGGTCATCCCAGTGCAGCAGCCCTGAGCACCCTGTCTCATGCATTGAACCTGGACTGGCAATCTATTTCACATATGATAATATACATGTTAAGGTATGTTTTATTAGCCAGAATGCAATCTACCTTGGTGAATGTTAAATGTGAACTTGAGAAGAATGTGTATTCTGCTGCTGTCAAATGGAGTGTTCTAAAATGTCAATTAGATCAAGTTGACTGATAGTGTGGTTCAGGTAAAGTATATTTTTACTGATTTTCTGCCTGTTTGATCTATCAATTACTGAAAGAGAGGTGGTATTGAAGTCTCTAACTATAATTGTGCATTTGCCTTCTTCCTTCTTGCGTTTCTATCAGTTTTTGCTTCATGTCTTTTGATGTACTGTTAGCTGCATGTGCTCTCAGAGAACTGACCCATTTATCATTGTATAAGGTCCCTCTATATCTCTGAAAATTCCCCTTTCTCCTTTGTATGAAATTAATATAGCAGCTTCAGCTTTCTTTTAATTAATGTTAGCATGATATATTATTGCTTTATTTTTAATCCAAGTCTTTATATTTAAAGTGGATTTCTTGTAGGTGAAGTTGCTCAGTCGTGTCCGACTCTTTGCTACCCCATGGACTGTAGCCTATCAGGCTCCTCCATCCATGGGATTTTCCAGGCAAGAGTGCTGGAGTGGATTGCCATTTCCTTC
>SJYC01003382.1:0-16469 GCA_006408675.1 Madoqua kirkii | reverse complement strand
TGACTACTGGAAAAACCATAGCTTTGACTTATGGACCTTTGTTGGCAAAGTATTGTCTCAGCTTTTTAATATGCTGTCTAGGTTGGTCATAGCTTTTCTTCTAAGGAGCAAGCATCTTTTAATTTCATGGTGAAGTCACCATCTGCAATGATTTTGGAGCCCAAGAAAATAGTCTGTCAGTGTTTCCATTGTTTCCCCATCTATTTGCCATGACATGATGGGACTGGATGTCATGATCTTAGTTTTTTGAATGTTGAGTTTTAAGCCAGCTTTTTCACTCTCCTCTTTCACTTTCATCATGAGGCTGTTCAGTTCCTCTTTGCTTTCTGCCATAAGGGTGGTGTCAACTGCATATCTGTGATATATAACAGAGCCATAAGTTGATACTGTCTAATGTTCTTTACTTGACAAAACATTTTTTTCTGTATACTCAGTGAATTCAGCAATAAAACTCTGATAAAGCTTCCAAATCAAGGAAAACTGTGCCCTCAGAATCATTAAGATTTGTATGCCTTCCCAAGGCTTTCCTCTCTCCAAAACCTGGGAAGGGCATATTAAGAACTTAGCATCTTTGCTCTAATTTAACCAAAATACCATGTATTAACTAACAGTTAATAACAAATTCTAAAAAGTCTAGCATAAGAACAAAAGCAAAAGGGAAAAAAAAAGTTTTGTTTCATTTACAAATAGGCCAGAATTATCCATGGAAACAAAACCTATAGTTTCAGGGTGCCAGCTTTCTTAAAGAGCAAGAAAAAATTTAGCCCTCTTCTCAAACCAGGCTGTTCAGTTTTATTTTCCCTTTGACTGAGGTCATTTAAAATGAATTGTTACAACCTGGCTCCTGAATTACCATCTATTTTCCTGTAAAAATGCCTCTCCTTGCTTCCATAGGGAAGAAGGGAAAGACAGAACTGGATTTAGGCCCAAACCATAATTTTAGTAATTACTAAACCAAGTGACTGCAGCCATAATTGAGTCATTCAAAGCCAAATGGTAGCAGTAATTAGTTTGTCAAATTTGAATAAAAGAGCTTTTTTGGCGACGACAAGTGCAGTAGAGCTAAGGAGCCCTGAACTGTCAGCCGTGGAGTTGGAGACCTTTTTCAAGCAGAGAGGGTCTTCCCAGCACTGTGATTCTCTTGTGTGACAGTGATGGATGTTCTTCGTTACAGATTATGGCCTTGTCACACTTAAACTAATCTCTCTTCATGTCTGTAGGCCCTGCTCATTCCCCAGGGCAGCAGTCATCAATTTACATAGAAAGGCACCTAGGGAAACACGGAATCTATTTATCACACTTGCTCTGAGTGTACTCACAGCAACTCCAACCCAAGCATGGACCCACATTTCAATTGGGCTTCACCTCTGCAGCATCATAAATAGTGTGAAAGGATGTGTTGCTAAGAAAATGGATAGAAGGAGAGTGAGAAATTCATGCAAAACATGGGAGTCAGTGAACTCCACCCTTGTATGATCACTTCAATGTGTCTAAGTGTTCAGCAAGATTTAGACTGCTTAGACTAAACTTTATACTTTATTTTGTTGTTGTTGTTTAGTTGCTAAGTTATGTTTGATTCTGTGATCCCATGGGTTGTAGCCAGCCAGGCTCCTCTGTCCATGGGATTTCCCAGGCAAGAATATGGAGTGGGTTGCTATTTCCTTCTCCAAAAGATCTTCCCATCCTAGGGACCAAACTCATGTCTCTACTGTGGCAGGCAGATTCTTTACCACTGAGCCACCAGGGAAACTCTTAATCTTCTTAGACTTCCCTTTAACATCCTAGAGTCAGCTGCACACTGTGGACTATGGATTGCCACTTCAGCCTGCCAGCTGCTGGAAAAGGAGTTACATTGGGTTAGGAACAGAGAAGTCAGAGAGGCAGAGTTCAGACCCAGAAGTCCTCTTTCCTCCCATTCCCCAGCCATATCCGTTCAATTATTTGCTTCATTACAGACATATTTTCTATTCTGTTTGGCTAAGTTCTGTTTGTTCCACTGAGACCGGTCAGTGCTATTTCTGCCCAGAGCTGAGTTTGCCTCTCTGTTTCCAAGGAATGTACTTCCTTTCCAAAGTTACACATTTCTCAGGCTTTGCTAATGGTGCAAACAGTACTGCTGATATTCCTTTACAGTCACAGAGTCAAGAGGGAAAGCAAATCTTTAGTGTCGGTGGGCTCCAAGTCCCAGCGTTCCATCAATTCTAAGGGTTGGAATTCTTCCTCAATTCTGAATCTAATGTGAAGATAATAAAACACCTATTTATTTTAAATTATTCTGCATTTTTTTCCTCAAAAATATTCTCTTTTGTGGATACACCCATCAGGTTCATACAGTAAGCTAAAACATACTTAGTACTATTTTGTTTTCAATCATTTTACATGCATTTTGCTTATAAAAGATCCTTTTCTTTATGTTGACATTTCCTGTCACTTTTACACAATGGCTATTTCACTTGATGTATTTTATTCTTCTTACTGGCAAATTTTAACTAGAATTGCCTAATAAACATAGGCCACATATTAATAATTAAAAGTGGCATGAATTCTGTCCAATTTGTCAACAAAGGATGGGAATGGGAGAATCAGCTAATAATGACTAAAATCAAAAATTAAAAACATTTCATGTATATATCTCACTAAGTTGATATTACTCATAACTAGTCACAAACCATTATTAAAACTTAAGGGCTTCCTTGGTGGCTCAGTGGTCAAGAATTCACCTGCCGATGCAGGAGACACTGGTTTGATCCCTAGTGCAGGAAGATCACACATGCTGCAGGGGAACTAAGCCCTAAGTTCATGCTCTGCAACGAGAGGCCACTGTAATGGAAAACCCACACACAATAACTAGAAAGTAGTTCCCACTCGCCTCAACTAGAGAAAGCCTGAATGCAGCAACAAAGACCCAGCCCAGACACAAATAAGTAAGTAAATAAATAAAATTATTTTAAAAGCCTGCTAAAAAAATAAAAAGCTGTAGCCAAAATTATGCTTAAAAACAAATCTTACAAGTTTAATTGACAAATCAGAAAAAAGTAAATAAACTAAGATTTTAATATAAGAAATTACAAAAAGCAACCAAAAATACATAAACAGATGTAAAATAAAGATGAAAGCAAACAATTCTGAAATAGGAAAAAAATTGATGAATTAATAAATGAGATGATATTAAAATAATAGTGAATGAGAAAAAGATACTATCCAAAGAGGAAAGTTATATAAAACATCAGAAAATCTGAACTATAGAGGGTTGCTTATATGAGTTATTATCTTGGTAAAGTTTGCCGTAAGGCCATATGTCTGCAAATGAGGCCACCTCAAAAGTAATCCTCAAAAAACTAGGCTGGATTTGCCTCATATACTTGATATCTTCATGTCTTTCTCACCCCCTTCTTTCTCTCTGGCTGATGTTGAAACAAATATAGTGATTTCACACTGCCCTGAGGAGTCTCAGGTGTCTGAGCCTGGATTCCCCCCAGTACTTTTACAAACAGGCACTGTTTGTGTTTCCCATTCTCTCTACACCAGGTAACTCAAGTAGGAAAAATTGCTCCTTTGAAAATAGCAATATTAGGCTGCATAAAACAATTAATTTCCTCTCTCTCTCTTTTTTATTTTTTTTGGCTGCATCTGCAGTGGTATAGCTATGGGAAAAAAAAGAAACTTCACAAAGGAATAAAATTTTTTGGAAATTTTCACTATTTCTATTCAAATTTTAAAACTCTTTCCTTGATTATTTCTACTTTTATCACTCTGATCTGTTTCTGGAATTTAGGTGTTTAGAGCTGAAAGAGAGCTTGGCATCTCATGATTGCAAGCATTCGTGCTTTAATATATTCTGTTTCCTCAGATTAGACTGGCATTTCCTCCATGTCTTTGTTGGCAAACTCTTACTCGATTCTTCAATATATTTTTCATGTCTGTCTTAAGTTCTTCCCTGACTATTTGAGGTTGTCTCATGTTATTGAGAAGCTCCTGGGAGCACTGGTTAAGAGTAATAAACTCTGGAGCCAAAATCCATAGATTTGAATCTCAGCTTCCCAACTTACTAAATGTATGACTTTCAGTAATCAGTAGCACATATTCCTCATCAGTGTAATGAAAGTGATAATAGTCAAGATGAATTAAGGGCTGATGTGTGTAAAGTGCTTAGAATCGTGACTGATAGAGTAAATGTTACAAGGACTGATTATATAATGGTGAAAGAATAATTGCAAATTTATTTATCTTCTACTTACGTTGTGAGCTCTTTGAAAATAGGATATGCCATTCATTCATTTGTTGAAAGAATAAATGAACATTTTTGTCTTTTTAACAAACAGTGAAATATTTACATATCATAATATTCATCCATTTTAAGTGTATAATCCAGTAACTTTTAGTAAAGGTACCAAGTGTCACATCTATCATCATGATGCAGTTTTAGAGCACTTCTATCACCTTATTAACTTATTGTTAATACCCATTCCTATCCCCATTTTATGATTGAGGAAACTGACATCCAGAGAAATTATTTGACATTCTGAATGCCATAGAAATGAAAAATGTGAGAAGCAGGTCTAGAACTTAAGTCTCCTGACATCCTCTAGGGCCCAACTCATTTCACTATACCATGCTCTCTGCCAGGATAATCTAACAATAATTAAATCTAAGAGTCAGGCATGACTCCATTTTTCTTTGTCAACAACAATTTTATCACTGTTATCAGCATTTTCATCATTATCATTGATGAGGATTATAATATACAGTACTCATCATCTACCAGTCCTTGGCATTATGCAGCATGAATTAACTCACTCAGGATAGAAGCTATCACTCACGCCATGTGGCAGCTCCAGCCATCTTCAAGCTTCAAATGAGCTCAAAGACTCTACTGTCAGGGCCATGCCATTTTCAGTTTTAACGATTATTTGCCTGACTGCCAACTCAGCAAACTCAATCTGGAATCCTAAAATCTACAGTTAAAATGAGTGATGAAAGCTGGAATATGAATTAGAAATCCTAATCCCTATGACAGGGTTGTCATAGTGAAACTTACTCCTTAACAATACAAAGATTTTGGCATAGACAGAGGGGAACACGTTTGCTGTGAAGTCTTAAAAGGCTAATCTTCCTTTTCTCTATTAGACTTGATTCTTAGTAGGTATATCTGCTCTCTGGTAACCAAGAAAACTTTAGATATTAAAGTTCTATGAATAGTGAAATTGCCTTTGTCCCAGAGCACCATCTTGATTTGCATGCTGTTGTCAGAGCATGGCAAAGTGGATTTTCCTATCAATTCTCTGTGCACCAATAATGTTTTGGTTCATGCTCCGAGTAATGAACTTGATCAGCTCTCACTTGAAGCAGCTGTTCAAAATTCACTAATACAGAATGATTATTTTATGAAAATAAGCACCTCTGAAAACACTTTAGCAGACATCTACTTAAAAAGAAAATAATGCTGGCAGATCAAAATGAAAATAAAAAAGTTGATGTGTAGTCCTTACATTAAGCTAATTAACAGCTTGGCAGTTCTAACATTGAAAGCATCAAATTACCACAGGCCAAGATACTGGCCATCAACATTTTGGTAATGCAGCTGGCACGGAAAACATCATGCAAATAACTTGCAGCAAAAGGCTAATGGAGACAGACACCAATGCCCCAGACCAGCTTGAAAATGGAAACTGGAACCCAAAGCAATTAGACTTTTCATTATGAAAAAAGTAACTGAGGCTATTTGAGAGTGACATGGTTAAGAAGTCCAATTGCTTCTCGAAAATAAACTGTTACCATCTTTCATTCTGCTCCATATGAAGTTGAACCTTCACTCTATCAAAAATGTCCAAACACACAACTCTTTCCAACAGTGGAGCAAGAGATGATCTCAATGCTCTGCACACAGATAGCATTGCTGAAAAGTCTATTTTGCCCTCTCATGTATACATAGTATTTTGTGCATATGTTTAGGAATCTCATGGATTTCTCTGAACTACATTCATGGAGATCCCTACTGTAATGCCTTTGTGGGTATAAAATATCTAACATAGAGTAGGAAAACAGTATTGTTTAAGGAATTTGTTTTGATGGAAAAATGACTAAGTGGACAAACACAGGCTAATTCAAATTTATGTACTGAGTCCCTTGTTATTATTTAGTCTCTCAGTCATGTACAACTCTTTGCGACCCCATGGACTGCAGAATGCCAGGCTTCTATGTCCATCACCATCTCTGGGAATTTGCTCAAACTCATGTCCATTGAGTCGGTGATGCCATCCAACTATCTCATCCTCTATTGTCCCCTTCTCCTCCTGCCTTCAATCTTTCCCAAGATCAGAGTCTTTTCTAATGAGTCAGTTCTTTGCATCAGATGGCCAAAGTATTGGAGCTTCAGCTTCAGCATCAGTTCTTCCAATGAATATTCAGGACTGACTTCCTTTAGTATTGACTGGTTTGATCTCCTTGCAGTCCAAGGGACTCTCAAGAGTCTTCTCCAATCCCACAGCTCAAAAGCTTTAGTTCTTCAGTGCTCACATCCATACATGACTACTGGAAATACCATAGCCTTGACTAGACAGACATTTGTTGACAAAGTACTGTCTCTGCTTTTTATTATGCTATCTAGGTTTGTCATAGCTTTTCTTCCAAAAAAGTGTCTTCTTTTAATTTCATGGCTGTAGTCACCATCTGCAGTGATTTTGGAGGCCAAGAAAATAGTCTGTCACTGTTTGCATTGTTTCCCAGTCTATTGCCATGAGGTGATGGAACTGGATGCCTTGATATTAGTTTTTAGAATGTTGAGTTTTAAGCCAGCTTTTTCACTCCCCTCTTTCACTTTCATCAAGAGGCTCTTTAGTTATCCTTCACTTTCTACCATAAGGGTGGTGTCTTCTGCATATCTGAGATTATTGATATTTCTGCCAACAGTCTTGATTCCAGCTTCTCCTTCATCCAATCTGGCATTTTGCATGATGTACCCTGCATATAAGTTAAAAAAGCACGATGACAATATACAGCCTTGACGTACTCCTTTCCCAATTTGGAACCAGTCCATTGTCCAATGTCTGGTTCTGACTGTTGCTTCTTGACTTCCATATAGGTTTCTCAGGAGGCAGGTCAGATGGTCTGGTATTCATATCTCTATAAGAATTTCCACAGTTTGTGATGATCCACATAGTCAAAGGCTTTCACATAGTCAATGAAGCAAAAATAGATGTTTTCTGGAATTTTCTTGCCTTTTCTATTATCCAACAGATGTTGGCTATTTGATCTCTGGTTCTTCTGCCTTTTCTAAATCCAGCTTGAACTTCTGGAAGATCTTGGTTCATGTATTGTTGAAGCCTAGCTTGAAAGATTTTGAGCATTACTTTGCTAGCATGTGAGATGAGTGCAATATGTGGTATTTTGAACATTCTTTGGCATTGTTTTCCTTTGGAATTGGAAGGAAAACTGACCTTTTCCAGTCCTATGGCCACTGCTGAGTTTTCCAAATTTGCTAGCATATTGAGTGAAGCACTTTAACAGCATCATCTTTTGGGATTTGAAATAGCATTCCATCACTTCCACTAGCTTTGTTCATAGTGATGCTTCCTAAGGTCTACTTGACTTCATCTCCAGAATGTCTGGCTCTAGGTGAGTGATCACATCATCATGGTTATCTGGGACATTAAAATCTTTTTTATATATAGTTCTGTGTGTTCTTGCCACTTCTTTTATGTCTTCTGCTTCTGTTAGGTTGCAACTGTTTCTGTCCTTTATTGTGCCCATCTTTGCATGAAATGTTCTTTTGGTATCTCTAATTTTTTTGAAGAGATCTCTAGTCTTTCCCATTCTGTTGTTTGCCTCTCAGTTCATAATGCAGGTCAAATACTGCACAAGGCAGTGGGACACATGAGTGGGGATATCACTCTTTGCTTTTCTTGAGGATTTCCTGGTCTAGTGTGGAAGGCACATAGATAAAAAGTGAGATCTGACAAAGATTAAGTATCATGATAGTGAAATGATCAGGTTATAATAGAGGACAGAAGGAGACTGAGATCAAATCTGGAGGAAAGGATAGAGGATGAGTTAATGAATGGTTCATGGAGATCACTCTGGTTTTCATTTACTATACAGCACATATGCTTTTATTTCTGGAAATTAAAAGATGTCACTTTCCTCACATTGTGAAGTGTATAAACTACCTGTCGCTGAGAAGTAGCTGCCTGTTTTCTGTTCTCTGCAGTGTAGGTGTTTTATATGAGCTATCTTCTTCGGGATGTAAAGAGAAAATTTTCAGGATTGAGTACTCTCTGGAAATGTCTTTCCAATAAAAAGAAGCTACTGATTGTCACTGTGCTAGGCAGAACAATGCTACCTCCATTTCTAATCTCCAGAACCTATGAATGTGTCAAATTTCGTGGCAAATTGGACTTTGCAGGTGAGATTTAGTTAAGGATTTTGAAATGGGGAGATTAGCCTGTGTTATACAGGTGGTACATGTTAAATTGCTTTAATCGTGTCTAACTCTTTGCAACACCATGGACTGTAGCCCACGAGGTTCCTCTGTCCATGGAATTTTCCAGGCAAGAGTACTGGAGTGGATTGCCATTTCCTTCTCCAAGTGGATCCAATGTAATCAAAAGCATCTTTGTAAATTAAAAAGGGAGGCAGGTGGTCAGAGTCCAAGAGAAATATGAAGATACTATGCTGCTAGCTTTAATGGTAGAGGCATGCCAGGAACTAAGGATAGAGCATGTCTCTAGAAAAGGTGAGGAACCAGATTCTCCACTGGAGTCTCTAGAAAGAATAAATCCTCATTAATACCTTAATTTTAGCCCAGTGAAACTGATTTTGACCTCCAGAAATCTAAGCAAATTAATTTATATTGTTTTGAGCAACTAAACTTGTGTAATTTGTTAAAATACAAATGGGAAACCAACATGGATATTGTCCGATGTTGCTGTTAGACACAGCAGACTTGAGTATGGCTCTTCCACTCCACAAGTTCATAGCTAATCTTATAACATGGAATGAATTAAGCATCAGTTCAGTTCAGTTCAGTTCCTCAGTCATGTCTGACTCTTTGCGACTCCATGAATCGCAGCACACCAGGCCTCCCTGTCCATCACCAACTCCCGGAATTCACTCAGATTCACATCCATCAAGTCAGTGATGCCATCTAGCCATCTCATCCTTGGTCGTCCCCTTCTCTTCCTGCCCCCAGTCCCTCCCAGCATCAGTCTTTTCCAGTGAGTCAACTCTTCGCATGAGGTGGCCAAAGTATTGGAGTTTCAGCTTTAGCATCAGTCCTTCCAATGAACACCCAGGACTGATTTCCTTTGGAATGGACTGGTTGGATCTCCTTGCAGTCCAAGGAACTCTCAAGAGTCTTCTCCAACACCACAGTTCAAACGCATCAATTCTTCGGTGCTCAGTTTTTTTCACAGTCCAACTCTTACATCCATACATGACCACTGGAAAAATCATAGCCTTGACTAGATGGACCTCTGTTGGCAAAGAATTAAGCTTACACACTGTATTGTAGGCAAATTGCTGATATATAAGTTTACTCAACTATCTATGGTAAACTAAGATTCTACTTGCTGGTGTATCCTACTTCCATTCTTACCCTTAGGCTGAGGTCTCTCTCGGGACTTTGAGTCCTAATGGTGATCTTTTCTGGTCAGAATCCCAGTTTTGTTCACAAACACTAATTACTAATCTCCTAGTAGTCAGCTGTTCTCCCTTAGGCTATTTCCCTGGAGATATTCCCACAGCACCCCTAGCCCGTGAGCTCATCCCTTTGTATTCCTCCCTTATTGTTCCTCTGTATCTTTTTGTCTCTACTTAAAAAACAAGTTGCTGCAGGGATCTTAATATTTCATGTGCTGGCTCAGGGTCTCCCACTTTACAGTTAAGCAAACTACTTCACCTTGATGAATCTCATTCTTCTCACTTGTGAAATAGGAATTGTAATAACACAGAGAGTTAAGGTACATAAAGTAACTGAGGTACCCATGCACACATACATAGTAGGTGCTCAGTAAATGTTACTTCCCTTTCAGTTTTATTTCCTGTGAATTTTTAATACCTTTCACAGTTGATAGAGTAACCATATTTCTACTATTTGTTTCTTTGGGGAAATACTACATTTTCAGTCAGTCACTTATCTGACATTCATGTCAGCCTGGGAAATTCCTGTCTCCTCTTTCAACAAAGACGATAATAAATTGGCATGCAGAGTGACCCAGACCAGAAGACTAGGTTTCCTCATCCCCAGCTAGGGAACTTGAGCAATTAAAACTTTGACATCTTCAGTTTCTAAAAATTTGCTAAACTATATTTATCCCCCCCCAATCTTTCTATCACCAAGAACACATTCTATTATTTTTGCAAATTAATGTTTTTAAAAAGGTGTTATTGCCAAAAGCACTGTTTTTTTATTACAGAATTATTCATTTTCTGAAGTTTGTTACTCAAATACAAATAGATCGGACAATCAACACTTCTAATCAGCATAAGTTAATCAGTGTTACTACACAGAATTAGTATGATTTCAGACAAATTCAAAACAAGTAGAAATTCTGAATTTTCATAGGTAATTGGAAAATCACTTCTTTTCCACCCCTGTCCCCATTACCACATTTCTGATCCCTAAATGACATGAATCACCAGGGGACTAGATCCTTTCTAAAGTTCTTTCATTCCTAAATTCTATTAAAATTCACAAACAACTCCAGGTAGATTTATCTAACTCACTTCTGCAATAATATTAAATTGCCCCTCAATTTTTGATCTTATTAGCGATAAGTATTTTGCATGTTTTGAGGTTGTTGAGAAGAATGAAGAACAATTTGGTTCTCATATGTTGGTTTTTAATTGTAATATGTTTGCTTTAACTTTAGACCTTTAAACTAGTGTACCAAGCAGTCAAATGACCTTAATTGGTTCTTATAGGAATTTTGTATTTAACAGAATTTTTAGAGGCCTGCCTAATGAGTATTATTAAGACTCACTGAGGGAAAATTCTGCTTTAAATCTATGATTTTACAAAAAATCTTCTATTTTCCCCCAGCTTCATTTATTTACTTTCTGGATGGGATAATTATAGATACATCTGATGTCTTCTCCTTATCCAATCTTGCATTTGTGCTCAGAGGAAACCACTCTCTGGAAGTGAATGTGTATCTTTTTAGGCCCTGATCTTGTAATATTATTGTTTAGAAAAATCCATAAACCATATTAATCATTTGCATTTTAAAATTTTAAACAAGCGGCATGCATCTGACTTTTGTTGTTTTTCAACATGCTCTTTTATGTTTGTGATGTGATTTATACCAAGAAATATGTTCGGTTTTTGTCCCAGTTCTGACACAGAACTAACTGAAACCCTCAGAATTTGCTAGGTGCTAGGAATAACAAAGATGTCTTTTGTTATGTTAATAAGGTGACTTTTGGATCCCACCTGGGCTGGTTGCCAGGGGAACGAACCGCATGATTAGAGGGTTGGAACTTTCAGCCCCTTCCTCTTAATTTCTGGGGAGGGGATTGAGGATGGAGTTTTATCAGTTGCTAGGGCCAATGATTTAATCAGTCATGCCTTTTATGAAGGCAATGAAGCCTTCATAAAAACCCAAAGGACAAGGTTCAACAAGCCTGGGGAACTTGTGGAAATGTTGGAAGGACAGCATGCTTGGAGAAAACATGGCAGGTCTGTGTCCCTTCCCATATACCTTGCCCTGTGTATCTCTTCATCTAGTTGTTGAGTCATATCTTTGATATCCTTTGTAATAAATTGGTAAGCTAGTGAGTAAATTGGCTTCTTGAGTTCTATAAGCTGCTCTAGCAATTTCATCCAATCCAAGGAAGGGGTCATGGGAACCTCTGATTTATAGCCAGTCAGTCAGAAGTACAAGTAATAATCTGGCATCTGAAGCAGAGGGCAATCTTATGGGACTGAGCCTTCAACCTGTGGAATCTGATGCTATCTGCAGATATACAGGCTGTCAGAATTGAATTAAAATTATAGGACACCCAGCTGGTTCACCAGCAGTGCTTGGTGGTGTATGGAGAATTAGGTCCAGGAACCCAAATTAATGTTCAACTTTGTATTTTTAACATTTATCTATATTGATATTTGTCATTTTCATTTATTTTTCAGTTCAGTTCAGTTGCTCAGTCGTGTCTGACTCTTTGCGACTCCATGAATCGCAGCACGCTGGAATCATATTACATCACATGAATATGACAAATGTTATTCATTCTAATGGAAACCAGTCCCCTAGTAGCTAATTCTTCCCCAAGCAAATAGACTCTTGGTGGACTGGCTCTATCAGTCTATCAAACAAAACTAGACAAACGGATTCTAATATGGACTGAAATAAAGTTCAAGCCAAGAGCTCCACTGTTCTTACTATTTTTCTTCTTACTGTCTTACTGTCCTCTGTTTTATTATTATTAGTTCTGTTTCAGTTCATAGAGACAAGAAAGTGAAATGTTTCATATGCATTTAATACCTGGAATGTTGCCAGCATACTGAGTATATTTTGTTCTTTGTTAAGGGCAGGACAGATCAGGCCTCCTTAGCTATCTGTCAAAAGAATGGAGCCCAAGAAAATGAGGAGGAAGAGTGCCTAGATGCTTCTTTAAATATAGACACTTCTCCTGCAAGTTTTCCTAACATAAATCAGCTATAGCATTGAATATCTCACCTTAGAGGACTGGAAGGCTTGAAATAGTGTTAACTTATACTTCTACCCTATCCCCGTGGCTCTTCCTTCCAAGTTTACCAGGTCTTGACAACTGTGGAATATGGCTCCAGCCACGTCCTCATCTCAGTTTTTCCTGTTCTATTCTTATAGGAATCCTACTAGTGGGATACTATGAGTGAGTGAAGTCTCTCAGTCGTGTCTGACTCTTTGTGACCCCATGGACTGTAGCCTACCAGGCTCCTCCCTCCATGGGATTCTCTAGGCAAGAGTACTGGAGTGGGTTGCTATTTCCTTCTCCAGGGGATCTTCCCAACCCAGGGATCGAACCCAGGTATCCTGCATTCCAGGCAGACGCTTTAACCTCTGAGCCACCAGGGAAGCCTGTGGGATACTATATCTTTTACCTAATATAAATTTTCACTTTATCTTTTTGTTTCATGCTGGGATATTTTCTTAAATGTGTTTTCTAGTTTCCCTATTAAATTTCTCATTTGTGTAATTTTGCTTCAGTCTTTTAGAAGCTTTTCTTTTCTATGACTATCCCAATTTTGTACTATTTTTCTTGTTTTACAATTTCTCACAAATATCTCTGTATGAAATATTTAGAATTTCAATTATTTTAGGCTTATATGTATTTATCTGTATCCCCAGATGTATATTGGTTGAAACTAATAAACAGGTAAATCTTTTTTTGTTATTTTTTCCCTTGAATTCCACCCTCCCTTCTTTTTTTTTAGGAACGTTGCTCGTTCTTTCTTTTCCATATTGTTCTCTTTTACACATGTGGTGATTATTCATTCATTGTTCACTTTTTTTTAGACAGAATTGGGATGTAACTAATGCTGGAGCACTGTCAACACAAGGGTTATACATACTGCATGATTTCATAGATACAGAGCTTAAAACAGGCAAAACTAGTCTCTGGTATTGTCAACATGGCTGTTGACTTTGGGTGGTGTAGGCACCAGGAGGGGGGGACATGGAAGCTTCTAAGATACCAGGTGCTTTCTGTTTCTTCATCTGAGTGCTGGTATAAGAGTACATTTCCTTTGTGAGAAGTTATCAACTATAGTCTCATTATTTGCTCAATTTTATGTGTATATTTATACTTAAATAGAGAGATTTTTGAAAAAAAAATGATGGGAAACATCTGATAATGAGATAAAAGAGGTGGTCAAAAATTATAGAGAAGGCTAAATAATTTGGGAGTACATTTCAAGATGTTCTTCATCTAGACTTTGTTTTTCCCCACTAAGACCATGAGGTTTATCAAAAGCCCTGCTATTGTGGCCAGTGAATGCAGTCATGAGCACTCCAAATGTTTCATACTGTGCAAGAAATCACAGCCTCCATTAACACTGGTATAAATGAATTAGGGACAAATGTAAGCTAGAAAGAAAGCAAGAAGATAAGCAAGCAAATGTCACCTTCTATGGGGAGTATTAATTAATTCTCTTTTATTTGGAAACACTTTTTTGTGGTTCCATATAACCTTTGTATATCTGTATCATAGAAATTTAAAACTTTACTGCAATTGCCCATTAACATGCTCTTCCTGTCCTCTAGAATAGGATTGTGTAACAGAAACATAATGCAAGTGATTTATAAAATTTTACATTTTCTGTTAGTATTGTCAAAAAAAGCAAACAGGAAACAAGTACAGTTAATTTCAATGATAAAAATTGTTTTTAGTCAGTAAGTCGTGTCTGACTCTTTTGCGACCCTATGAACTGTAGGCTACCAGGCTGCTCTGTCCATGGGATTTCCCAGGCAAGAATACTGGATTGGGTTGCCATTTCCTTCTCCAGGGGATCTTTTCAACTGATCAAAGGATCAAACCTGCATCTCCTACATTGTGGGTGGATTCTTTATTGCTGATCCATTGGGGAACCCCAACCTTAATAATAGTTTTATTTAATTGATTAATATTAATTAAATATTTTGTTTGTAGTTAATATAATAAAATATCAAGATGTTTTACATTTTTCCAGACTAAATATTTGAAATTCAGGATGTATTTTATACTTACATCACATCTCAGTTTGGACTAGATACTTGTCAAGTGTTCAGTAGCCACATGTGACTACTGGCTATCACAATGGACAAGCAGTTATAGAATGAAAGTATGAGGGCAGTGGTTATATATTCTCTTCATATCTTTATGAAGATATGTTATATTGGATTGTGCTGTGCTTAGTCACTCAGTCATGTCCAACCCTTTGTAACCCCATTGACTGTAGCACAACAGGCTCCTCTGTCCATGGGGATGCTCTAGGCAAGAATACTGGATTGGGTTGCCATGCCCTCCTCCAGGGGATCGTCCCAACCCAGCAACTGAACTCAGATCTCCAACGTTGCAGGCAGATTCTTTACCATCTGAGCCACCAGGAAAGCCGATGTTATGTTAGTTATCTTAACTAACATAGCACCACCATATGGCAGGTGCTGAATAAACAATTCTTTTTATCATCTCCAAAGATGCATAAAAACTGGAATAATAATTAGAAAATGTTCTCAGTCTGAATTAATTAACTCTATTTTGAGACTTATGTAAACCAGTCCCTGTGCTGGCTGCCATAAATTAGCATAGAGTATAAACTGGAAAATGGATCACAAAATGATCTAAATATAGCCAGTTAGAATAAGGCTTTATAAATAATCTAGAGAAGAGAGAATGAAAATTAATGCTGGACAGAAATTACACTTTCAAATCATGCTTAGTGCTAAACCTGCTATGATTTTATATTAATTAAAGTGGCTAAAAGCATAAACTCTGGTTATCAGACAGAATTGGATTTGAATTTACCTCCTATAATTTTTTAGCTGAAATGAGGTTTATTCATTTCTAAAACGGGAACAAAATTTATTCTGTATCCCAGAGTTCTTAAAAAGATGAAAAGGCATGGCAATGTAAGTAGAGCTTTATATAGTGGCTGGTCCATAGAAAACAGTTGATAGAGGTTTACTCTTTCTATTTCTATGATAAGTTTGCTCAAACTTCTATTAACTTCTACCTTGAGGCATCACACTACTTAATTTCAAAACATACTACAAAGTTATAGTAATCAAACAACAAAGTACCTGCATAAAGACAGACATATAGACAAATGGGATGGAATAGAGATCCCACAAATGAAGCAATGTATATAAGTTCAACTAATATTTGACTAGAGAGCCAAGGATTCTACAAAGGGGAAGAATAGCCTCTTCAATAAACAGTTTTGAGAAAACTGGATACTCACATGCTAAAGAAAGAAACTGGACCCCTGTCTTACACTGTACACAAAAATCAATCAACTGGATTAAATAGATTAATGATTTAGGCACAACAGCTGAAACTATAAAACTCCCAAGAAGAAAAGTATGGGGCAAGTTCCTTGACACTGGTCTTGGACTTTACACTAAAAGCAAAGGCAACAAAAGCAAAATTTAAAAAGTGGAACTATATCAAACTAAAATATTCTGCACAGCAAAGGAAACCATCAACAAAATAAAAAGGCAGTTTATAGAGTGGGAGAAAATGTTTTCAAACCATATATTTGAAAGGGGCTTAATATCTAAAATATACAGCAAACTCACATAACTCAATAGCAAAATGACCCAATTTTTAAATGGGCAAAAGACATAAATTGACATACGAATGTCTAAATAAATAGATACATGAAAAAGTATTCAACATCACTAATCATCAAGGAGATATAAATCAAAACCATACTGAGATATCATAACTATTAGTTCAGTTCAGTTCAGTTGCTCAGTCATGTCTGACTCTTTGCGACCCCATGAATCACAGCA
>SJYC01003381.1:0-10514 GCA_006408675.1 Madoqua kirkii | reverse complement strand
ATGAGCACTCCAAATGTTTCATACTGTGCAAAGAAATCACAGCCTCCATTAACACTGGTATAAATGAATTAGGGACAAATGTAAGCTAGAAAGAAAGCAAGAAGATAAGCAAGCAAATGTCACCTTCTATGGGGAGTATTAATTAATTCTCTTTTATTTGGAAACACTTTTTTGTGGTTCCATATAACCTTTGTATATCTGTATCATAGAAATTTAAAACTTTACTGCAATTGCCCATTAACATGCTCTTCCTGTCCTCTAGAATAGGATTGTGTAACAGAAACATAATGCAAGTGATTTATAAAATTTTACATTTTCTGTTAGTATTGTCAAAAAAAGCAAACAGGAAACAAGTACAATTAATTTCAATGATAAAAATTGTTTTTAGTCAGTAAGTCGTGTCTGACTCTTTTGCGACCCTATGAACTGTAGGCTACCAGGCTGCTCTGTCCATGGGATTTCCCAGGCAAGAATACTGGATTGGGTTGCCATTTCCTTCTCCAGGGGATCTTTTCAACTGATCAAAGGATCAAACCTGCATCTCCTACATTGTGGGTGGATTCTTTATTGCTGATCCATTGGGGAACCCCAACCTTAATAATAGTTTTATTTAATTGATTAATATTAATTAAATATTTTGTTTGTAGTTAATATAATAAAATATCAAGATGTTTTACATTTTTCCAGACTAAATATTTGAAATTCAGGATGTATTTTATACTTACATCACATCTCAGTTTGGACTAGATACTTGTCAAGTGTTCAGTAGCCACATGTGACTACTGGCTATCACAATGGACAAGCAGTTATGGAATGAAAGTATGAGGGCAGTGGTTATATATTCTCTTCATATCTTTATGAAGATATGTTATATTGGATTGTGCTGTGCTTAGTCACTCAGTCATGTCCAACCCTTTGTAACCCCATTGACTGTAGCACAACAGGCTCCTCTGTCCATGGGGATGCTCTAGGCAAGAATACTGGATTGGGTTGCCATGCCCTCCTCCAGGGGATCGTCCCAACCCAGCAACTGAACTCAGATCTCCAACGTTGCAGGCAGATTCTTTACCATCTGAGCCACCAGGAAAGCCGATGTTATGTTAGTTATCTTAACTAACATAGCACCACCATATGGCAGGTGCTGAATAAACAATTCTTTTTATCATCTCCAAAGATGCATAAAAACTGGAATAATAATTAGAAAATGTTCTCAGTCTGAATTAATTAACTCTATTTTGAGACTTATGTAAACCAGTCCCTGTGCTGGCTGCCATAAATTAGCATAGAGTATAAACTGGAAAATGGATCACAAAATGATCTAAATATAGCCAGTTAGAATAAGGCTTTATAAATAATCTAGAGAAGAGAGAATGAAAATTAATGCTGGACAGAAATTACACTTTCAAATCATGCTTAGTGCTAAACCTGCTATGATTTTATATTAATTAAAGTGGCTAAAAGCATAAACTCTGGTTATCAGACAGAATTGGATTTGAATTTACCTCCTATAATTTTTTAGCTGAAATGAGGTTTATTCATTTCTAAAACGGGAAAAAAATTTATTCTGTATCCCAGAGTTCTTAAAAAGATGAAAAGGCATGGCAATGTAAGTAGAGCTTTATATAGTGGCTGGTCCATAGAAAACAGTTGATAGAGGTTTACTCTTTCTATTTCTATGATAAGTTTGCTCAAACTTCTATTAACTTCTACCTTGAGGCATCACACTACTTAATTTCAAAACATACTACAAAGTTATAGTAATCAAACAACAAAGTACCTGCATAAAGACAGACATATAGACAAATGGGATGGAATAGAGATCCCACAAATGAAGCAATGTATATAAGTTCAACTAATATTTGACTAAAGAGCCAAGGATTCTACAAAGGGGAAGAATAGCCTCTTCAATAAACAGTTTTGAGAAAACTGGATACTCACAGGCTAAAGAAAGAAACTGGACCCCTGTCTTACACTGTACACAAAAATCAATCAACTGGATTAAATAGATTAATGATTTAGGCACAACAGCTGAAACTATAAAACTCCCAAGAAGAAAAGTATGGGGCAAGTTCCTTGACACTGGTCTTGGACTTTACACTAAAAGCAAAGGCAACAAAAGCAAAATTTAAAAAGTGGAACTATATCAAACTAAAATATTCTGCACAGCAAAGGAAACCATCAACAAAATAAAAAGGCAGTTTATAGAGTGGGAGAAAATGTTTTCAAACCATATATTTGAAAGGGGCTTAATATCTAAAATATACAGCAAACTCACATAACTCAATAGCAAAATGACCCAATTTTTAAATGGGCAAAAGACATAAATTGACATACGAATGTCTAAATAAATAGATACATGAAAAAGTATTCAACATCACTAATCATCAAGGAGATATAAATCAAAACCATATTGAGATATCATAACTATTAGTTCAGTTCAGTTCAGTTGCTCAGTCATGTCTGACTCTTTGCGACCCCATGAATCACAGCATGCCAGGCCTCCCTGTCTATCACCAACTCCCGGAGTTCACTCAGATTCACATCCATCAAGTCAGTGATGCCATCCAGCCATCTCATCCTCTGTCATCTCCTTCTCCTCCTGCCCCCAATCCCTCCCAGCATCAGAGTCTTTTCCAATGAGTCAACTCTTCCCATGAGGTGGCCAAAGTACTGGAGTTTCAGCTTTAGCATCATTCCTTTCAAAGAAATACCAGGGCTGATCTCCTTCAGAATGGACTGGTTGGAACTCCTTGCAGTCCAAGGGACTCTCAAGAGTCTTCTCCAACACCACAGTTCAAAAGCATCAATTCTTCGGTGCTCAGCCTTCTTCACAGTCCAACTCTCACATCCATACATGACCACAGGAAAAACCATAGCCTTGACTAGACGGACCTTAGTTGGCAAAGTAATGTCTCTGCTTTTGAATATGCTATCTAGGTTGGTCATAACTTTTCTTCCAAGGAGTAAGTACCTTAATTTCACGGCTGCAATCACCATCTGCAGTGATTTCTGAGCCCCCCAAAATAAAGTCTGACACTGTTTTCACTGTTTCCTCATCTATTTCCCGTGGAGTGATGGGACCAGATGCCATGATCTTCGTTTTCTGAATGTTGAGCTTTAAGCCAACTTTTTCACTCTCCTCTTTCACTTTCATCAAGAGGCTTTTTAGTTCCTCTTCACTTTCTGCCATAAGGGTGGTGTCATCTGCATATCTGAGGTTATTGATATTTGTCCCGGCAATCTTGGTTCCAGCTTGTGTTTCTTCCAGCCCAGCGTTTCTCATGATGTACTCTGCATAGAAGTTAAATAAGCAGGGTGACAGTAGACAGACTTAAAAAAGAAGAGAACAAGTGGTGAGGATGTGGATAAAAGGAAGCCCTTGTACACTGTTGATGAGAACGTAAATTGGTGCAGTCACTATGGAAAACAGTATGGAGAGTCCCAAAAAGATTAAAAATAGAACTATCATATGAAATTCTACTTCTGGGTATATACCCAGTAGAAATGAAAACAAACATCAAAGAGATACTTTCACTCATGTTCACTGCAGCATTATTCCCAGTAGCGGTGCTTAGTGGTAAAGAACCCGCTTGTCGATGCAGGAGACATAAGAGAAACAGGTTTGATCCCTGGATCAGGAAGATGAATTGGAGAAGGGAATGGCAACCCTCTCCAGTATTCTTGTCTGGAGAATGCCATGGACAGAGTCCATGGGGTTGCAAAGAGTCAGAGACGACTGAAGCGACTTAGCACTAGATATGAAAACCACTTGAGTGGTCCTCAGTCAATGAATAGATAAAGAAAATATGAAAGACAGAAATCCTGTCATTTGTGACAATATTAATGAAACTGGAGGGCATTATGCTAAGGGAAATAAGACAGGCAGAGAAAGACTAATACTGTATGAAAAAAAGTGAAAATTGCTCAGTCATGTCCAGCTCTTTGCAACCCAATGGGCTATAGTCTGCCAGGTTCCTCTGTCCATGGAATTTTCAGGCCAGAATACTGGAGTGGGTAGCCTTTCCCTTCTCCAGGGGATCTTCCCAACCTTGGGATCAAACCCAGGTGTCCCACATTGCAGGCAGACTCTTTACCAACTGAGCCACCAGGGAAGCCCAAGAATACTGGAGTGGGTAGCCTATCCCTTCTGCAGGAGATCTTTCCAACCCAGGATTCAAACTGCAGTCTCCTGCATTGCAGGCAGATTCTTTACCAGCTGAGTTACCAGGAATAGTATCATTTATATGTAGAATCTCAAAGGAAAAAGTCAAAGTCATAGAAACAGAGTGGAATGGAGGTAGAGGAAATAAGGAAAGACTGGTAAAAGTATACAAATTATAGTTATCATATGAATGACTTCCAAGGATCTAATGTATAAGATGATGACTATAATTACTAATACTATATTATATAATTGAAATTTGCTAAGACAGTAGTAACAAAAAACAGTAAATCAGTAAATGATTGAGATGATGGATATATTAATTAACTTGATGGAGGAACTCCTTTCATATAGTATATTAAATTATCATATTGTGTACTTTATATACACTAAAATTTTATTTCTCTTTTTTTCTCTATTTCTGCATAAGGTAATGGTGAAACAGCAATTAATGTGTACATTGTTATGACTCTCAAACTTGTATAGAGGAAATAAGGAAAGACTGGTAAAAGTATACAAATTATAGTTATCATATGAATGACTTCCAAGGATCTAATGTATAAGATGATGACTATAATTACTGATACTATATTATATAATTGGAATTTGCTAAGACAGTAGTAACAAAAAACAGTAAATCAGTAAATGATTGAGATGATGGATATATTAATTAACTTGATGGAGGAACTCTTTTATATGTAGTATATTAAATTATCATATTGTGTACTTTATATACACTAAAATTTTATTTCTCTTTTTTCTCTTTTTCTACTTAAGGTAATGGTGAAACAGCAATTAATGTGTACATTGTTATGACTCCCAAACTTGTGTTTTGTAGTGCTATTTGCAGTGAGAAAGCCTTTCAAAACTCAATATTTTCCTTTATGAATCAGTGGCTGTGGCCATGAAACTTAAGTATTTCACCTGAAAATAGAAGATGAATATTTATTTGGCCTTGCAGGTGGCTCAGTGATAAAGAATCTGCCTGCAGTGCAGGAGATGCGGGTTCAGTCCGTGGGTCGGGACGATTCCCTGGAGAAGGGAACTGCAACTCACTCCACTATTCTTGACTGGGAAATCTCATGGACAGAGGAGCCTGGCAGACTACAATCCATGAGGTCACAAAAGAGTCAGGCACAACTTAGGAACTAAACAACAACAACATTTACTTGACAGTTCTCAACATATATTAATTATTATTCCTATTAGAAATAAATGTGATCAGTGAAGTAGATGAAATAACTGAAACTAGAATAGAAAAATACCATAGTGGATGTCAATTTTAACTTGTAATAGACAATCTGTTGATGAAAAAATAGGCTTCTTTTCGTGAATACCTGGACACATTTGTTAAAATGTAATTGTGATTGTTATATATGGAGGTCTTGAATGTGAAGACTGGGCTAAGAATAACAAGTTTGAATTATTAACATTTTTAATGACTTCAGGCTAGTAATATTTATTTACACTTGGCCAAAACACTAATCCATTACATTTCTGCTGCATAATGTTCCCTCCAGATGTAGAGTCTGATGATGACACACATGGCTTTGAGGAAATTTTGAATAGATGTTTGTTTTGCCTTCTTGTAAGGGCAAACTATTCATGGGGAACATGTCTCAGCTGATACAGCTGATAGAGATAAGACTCTATTATTTCATTCTTAATAAGATATCAATAACATAGCTCATCAGGTATCAGGGAGAAATAATTATGTCCCCAACTGAAATATCTATCAGATATCAGCAGAGAGCTGAAAATAATACCAGATCACTGTGAGTAGAGCTATAGTTTTAAGATTGGATAAGGTATTTCATCACAGGGCTCACATGAGGATGAAAAATTGTGTTACATGTGAAGTTTACTATCAGTCGCTCAGTTGTGTCCAACTCCTTGAGATCCCATGGACTGCAACACACCAGGCCTCCCTGTCCATCAATCACCAACTCCTGGAGTTTACCCAAACTCATGTCCATTGAGTCAGTGATGCCATCCAACCATCTTATCCTCTGTCTTCCCCTTCTCTCACCTTCAATCTTTCCCAGCACCAGGGTGCTTTCAAATGAGTCAGTTCTTTGCATCAGGTGGCCAAAGTATTGGAGTTTCAGCTTCAACATCAGTCCTTCCAATGAATATTCAGGACTGATTTCCTTTAGGATGGACTACTTTGATCTCCTTGCAGTCCAAGGGACTCTCAAGAGTCTTCTCCAACACCATAGTTCAAAAACATCAATTCTTTGGCACTCAGCTTTCTTTATAGTCCAACTTCACATCCATACATGACTGGAAAAACCATAGCTTTGACTAGAGGGACCTTTGCTGGCAAAGTAATGTCTTTGCTTTTAAATATGCTGTCTAGGTTGGTCATAACTTTTCTTCCAAGGAGTAAGCATCTTGTTATTTCATGGCTGCAGTCACACCAATGAATATTCAGGACTGATTTCCTTTAGGATGGACTACTTTGATCTCCTTGCAGTCCAAGGGACTCTCAAGAGTCTTCTCCAACACCATAGTTCAAAAACATCAATTCTTTGGCACTCAGCTTTCTTTATAGTCCAACTTCACATCCATACATGACTGGAAAAACCATAGCTTTGACTAGAGGGACCTTTGCTGGCAAAGTAATGTCTTTGCTTTTAAATATGCTGTCTAGGTTGGTCATAACTTTTCTTCCAAGGAGTAAGCGTCTTGTTATTTCATGGCTGCAGTCACCATCTGCAGTGATTTTGGAGCCCCACAAAAATAAGGTCTGCCAACTGTTTCCACCTTTTCTCCATATATTTGCCATGAAGTGATGGGACTAGATGCCATGATCTTTGTCTTCTGAATGTTGAGCTTTAAGCCAGCCTTTTTACTCTCCTCTTTCATTTTCATCAAGAGGCTCTTTACTTCTTCATTTTCTGCCATAAGGCTGGTATCATCTGCATAACAGAAGTTCACTATGGCACATAGAAAACACAAGTAAAAGCACTTTAGGAAAGCAAAAAAATAAAGTTAATCCTCTGCATGGAAATGTTCTATTTGTTTGAAATGATAAGGATGTGTTTGTTTAATTTGGTGGAGTAGAAAAAATGGCAGAAGCCTCACAGTTTTCATAGACTCACAATTTCAGTATTATGGCATACTTCCCCAGAATGTCAGAACCATCAGTGCCTTAGAGATTCTCTGTCTTAAGTTTCCCTTTGGGCAATTGATTGATGTTTCTTTGTGTATAGGTAGAATTTTCCTTTCCTAGAAATGTCTTGTTCTCTTTATTTTCTTATAAATGTCTTGTTTAATCTGACAAAGGTCAGTTTCATGTCATTTCCTCTCTGAATTCTTTGTACACAAAAGTCACTGGATATGTATAGTATCCTTTAGAATTAACAAACCTTTCTCTAAAATCCTATATTACCTGGCTTTTCAATCATATTAGAATGAAATTTCAACTACTCACCTGGCTGGACCCAAAGCCTCTCCTGACCCCAACGAGGCATTAATAAGCAAGCCCTGTGCCCAGGAAAACTACCATTTCAGCTCATGCATTTAATACATTTTCAATTCCTTTTCTTTTCTAGCAATTAATAACTTCCCCACCCCACCCTCATTTTTTCCTTTTGAGCTCAGCTATTCATCTCTTTTAAAATTATATTTTATCCACTTTATTTATAAGTTTTGGTAGCAAGGTATTTCATATTAGCTGAGTCCACTGTCTTGCCTGAATTGCTGTATTTGCTCAAAGTATACATTTTTTAAAAAAGTATCTGCTTTTCAAACACCGCAACCTAACACTCATTTCTCAAAGGTGGCATTTTAGAATACCCTTGAAGAAACAGATGTTCATAATAGTATTTAGTTCACATCCTTACCATGCTGTTTATCAAAATAAGCTGCATCTAGGTTGTGTCCAAAAGCTAACTGCTGGTATAGCCAGATCAGTATCTCATGACATCAGTCCTCTTCTTCCTCAACCCATAGATGATATTGTTCCCCTTTGCAAGATAATGTATACACTTCGCAGATATTTTCCAAGGTCATAGAAGAATGAAAAACTATGTCTACTCAGTTATGAGGAGCTTTGTTGTGCTACGCTTAGTCACTCAGTTGTGTCCGACTCTTTGTAACCCATGAACTGTAACCCACCAGACTCCTTTGTCCATGGGGACTGGAATGGGTTGCCATGCCCTCCTCCAGGGGATCTTCCCGATGCAGGGATCAGACCCAGGTCTCCTGCATTGCAGGTGGATTCCTTATCAACTGAGCCACCAAGGAAGCCCAAGAGTACTGGAGTGGGTAGTCTATCCCTTCTGCAGTGGAGCTTACCAACCCAGGAATTGAACGAGGGTCTCCTGCATTGCAGGCAGATTCTTTACTGGCTGAGTTACCAAGGAAGCCCCTGAGCTTTAATTTGTTCTGTTTTGTAGTGTATCTGGAGTTGTCTCACAATCACAGTCAAAATCTCTGTTTGTAGACACATATACTGTGTGTGCTTTTCTGCTGCTAACTTAGTAGAATTAAGGCACAGCCTTCCTCATTTGTGAAGGCAGGTTTACTAGAAGTAATTAATAATGGATAAAAGACAGAAAATAAATGCATTAAAATGAATTACAACTTTGGGGGGAAATTGAATCTGGTGTTAATTTGGTGATCAATGGGGCATTTGGAGTTCTGTTTAGCTGTATAATTTAGCTTTGAAGCTACCCTTCACACGTAAACTGATTTGTGAGAGACAGTTGTTGATACATGAAATATGTAGCTATTCTAGATGTTATGAATATACTGTTTATCTTTTTAATTTCAGCAAGCTCTTGATTATGCTCCACAAATAGCCACATTAAATTCTTTTGTCTTTTATTCTCAGATTTATCCTGAATACGTCATACAGATGCAACCTAATAAAAATCACAATATGGCCAAAGGAGGGAAAAAATAACATATTGGGAGGTGGGATGTTTTCTCATGCTTAGACAGTATAGGTAAAATTCCATCAATATAGCTCATTAAACAGAGTGAGATAGCATCAAATTTTCTCATTTTATAACACTGCAAATTTTTATTCACTCTCCCTAAATACTTTTTGATCTTTATTTTCTAGTTTTTTTTCCTTATAATGTTCCTATTATAAGTGTATTTTCAGATACCATGTATATTTTATGAAGTATAAATATTATTTTAAATGTAATATTTGATATAAAATAGTTTGTATACCACCTATTATTGCTGTTTTTCAGTCACTCAGTCATGTCCGAGTATTTGTAACTCCATGGACTGCAGCATGACAGGCCTCCCTGTCCTTCTCCCAGAGTTTGCTCAAACTCACATTCATTGAGTCAGTGATGCCATCCAGCCATCTCATCCTCTGTCATCCCCTTCTCCTCCTGCCCCCAATCCCTCCCAGCATCAGAGTCTTTTCCATGAGTCAACTCTTGGAATGAGGTGGTCAAAGTACTGGAGTTTCAGCTTTAGCATCATTCCTTCCAAAGAAATCCCAGGGCTGATCTCCTTCAGAATGGACTGGTTGGATCTCCTTGCAGTCCAAGGGACTCTCAAGAGTCTTCTCCAACATCACAGTTCAAAAGCATCAGTTCTTTGCGACTAATGCTATATTTGTTTTTCTTGTCTATTTCATGTACAAGAAATACAAATATAGCATGTAATGATAAGAAGGAGGTATAAAAGTGATTGCTAATAATATCTGGTAGCTATAGTCTTATAATCTTTATTATGATGTCACAGTTTAAAAATTTATGTTTATGATAAAAGGAAGTGAAGAAACATTAATTCAGCTCCTTACTACACAAGACCTTGGCCCAGGTAGGATGGTTATGGAGTGGTTGGGGAAAGGGATCAGCTTCCCTGAGACATACCCTGGGAAAGGGAATGTTGACCTTTCAGAAAAGCCCTTCATCTCATATTGCAACTCATCCAATACTATAAGATAGTAATAGACAGTAAGGTCAGAGAGTCATTTAGATTCATGGACTGAGTTAGCATTATAAAGTGCTCATAGATTATAAGAGGAGTTAGAATATCCAAGAGGAAAATCCAAGCATCATGAGGGAGGTACAGAAAAGCTGAGAAGAAGATGGATCTGGAATCCTCTGGCTGAGATGGATCTGGAATCCTCTGGCTGAGATGATCAAATGCAGCTATGTAGACCCTATAAAGCAAAGCAAAGGCAGGTCTGGGCAATGTTACTGACATAGGTCAATATACCAGGAATTGCCAGTTCCATTATCTTCAAATGATAGTTAAAAAAAAAAAAAAGCCAGAGATAAAGAGGATAAACCAAAACAACTAGACGCCCAGACACAACAGAAATAAACACCTCCATAACAACACGTGTAATCGTGCCTCCTCCTCACCTCCTATA
>SJYC01003378.1:0-13515 GCA_006408675.1 Madoqua kirkii | reverse complement strand
CTTAAAGCTCAACATCCAGAAAACTAAGATCATGGCATCTGGTCCCGTCACTTCATGGGAAATAGATGGGGAAACACTGGAAACAGTGGCCAACTTTATTTTTTTGGGCTCCGAAATCACTGCTGATTGTGACTGCAGCCATGAAATTAAAAGCCACTTACTGCTTGGAAGGAAAGTTACTCTGGGAGTTGGTGATGGACAGGCAGGCCTGGCATGCTGCAGTCCATGGGGTTGCAAAGAGTTGGACATGACTGAGTGACTAAACTGAACTGAAGTGAATTAGTATGCAAAACTGTTTGGCCTTTCCAATCTCTAATTTATAACTGGATAATAATTTTAGATATTAAAGACAGCTTTGAAGAGTAATGTAGAGCTATAATGCTTTCTTGCCTTTTTTAGTGCCTCAGTCTTTCATCTCTTATAGATCATGATTTTTAATTGTAAGTTGGTGTTGGGTAAATTATTCTCATATGTGTAATATTAAGTTAATTGCACCATTCAGTAGTCCATATTTAATGAAATCTAAGAGTAATAGCAAGTACTTAGCAACAGGAAGTCATCAGGGAGCATAAAAGTTGAAAAATGCAAAATAAATATCTTGTCTGCCTGAATTAATTGATCTAATCAAGAAGCATGTTTCTGTTGATGCCACGATTACTGTGCTGTACCCACGGGGGAAGCTGAAGCCTTTGTTTGTGCTTATGCTAAACGCTATCACAAGATTTATTATCAGAGAACTGACACATTTTCAAAACAGTGCATTGAAATTAACTAAAATCTGTAGCCAGGGAATTGAGAAATAAAGATTGACTATTCAACATACCAAGTAGTTTTAATTATCTGAAGGTGATAAAGTCACCATAATAAAAGCATCTATAATTTTTTGAGAACTTACTAGATACTAGGCATAAAGAGTAGATATTTGTTTTCCCAACTGTATGTCATAAGCAATTTCTCACACTGGTAAATGTTTTTCTGAAACATGCATTTTAATGACTATATTATATTAAAAATATAGCTTCAGACATAATCATCTTTTAATCACTTCTGTAGTGTTAAGCATTCAGCTAATTTGTGACTTTTCAAATTTATAAATCTTTATGTATAATAAAATATTTAAATAAAATCATTTATAAACTTCATTACTATAAATTTATAGAAACACTACTATCTGGAAGAAATCATAAAAAATTAATCTCCATTAAAATTGTAGCAGTTTGTATAAGTTTTATGCATACATTTTCTTGATTATAGTAACTCCTGGCTATTATTTAATTTGAACACTTATAGAAAAGTAGTATGTTCTTGCCTTTTCACTTCTTTTCTATATTAGATTTATTTCATTCCAAGCATCTTACATAGGTCCTGGTTAACTCAAACAAAAAGGGATTAAAAAAAAAAAAAATACTAGGTAATTGCACATTGAAAATACAGATTGGAACAATCTGATCTCAAGTGAAACTTGGTAATATTGGAAGCATCAACTAATGAAGTTGCTTGAAGGTGTTGCTGTTTGAACAACTCAACCTGAAATTTCCTCTGGAAAGACTGTCATGTGCCATAGCTGGGGCCAGACCCTGTGGAGTAGAGGAGGCATGTTTCTCCAAAACGAAATAATAGACAAAAACAAAAGACAACTTCACCAGTAAAGAAGAATCTTCCCCATATGTATGGTGGCTATTGGCACTTCTCCTTTAGGTGAACTGCTTCTCTGCATGCCCTTGACTTTCTCAACTACTACATTTGTCCTTTTCTTATTGTTATAGTGGGTTTTAAAAAATATATTAAGAACATGTATCCCATATTTTTCATATTTACTGTAAATATTTTTTCTTCCTAGTTTAATTTTGCATTAAAAATTTGAATGTAGTATGGGAACTTATTTGTAAACATTTTAAACTTTTATATAGTAAATTAGTAGATTATGTTGTCATTTCTGCCCTCACTATTGTGTTTAGAATGTTATTCCTAGCTCAAAAATCTTTTTAAATTTATTATCCTAGCTACTGTCCTGGGGCTTTATCTTTTTGCTTGTGTGTATTTCCTTGTACTTTATTATTATTTTTGCTCCGTTTCCCCTATGATTTACTCTTTGCTGTTAGTTCTTCCCATACCTTGCGTTCTTTGTAAATTAATTTGTATTGGAATATAGTTGTTTTACAATGTTGTGTCAGTTTCTTGCTGTACAGCGAAGTGAATCGGTCACGTAAAGCAAAAGTGAAAGTGAAAGTCACTCAGTCATGTCCGACTCTTTGTGACCCCATGGACTGTCCATGGAATTTTCTAGGCCAGAATACTGAAATGAGTAGCCTTTCTCTTCTCCAAGGGATCTTCCCAACCAGGGATCAAACCCAGGTCTCCTGCATTGCAGGCAGATTCTTTACCAGCTGAGCCACAAGGTAAGCCCAAGAATAGTGAAGTGAGTAGCCTATCCCTTTTCCAGTGGATCTTTCTGACTCAGGAATCGAACTGGGGCCTCCTGCATTGCAGGTAGATTCTTTACCAACTGAGCTATCAGGAAAGCCCGTCAGTCATACATAAACATATGCCCACTCTTTTTTTAGGTTTCTTCCCCATTTAGGTCACCAGAGAGCACTGAGCAGTGTTTCCTGTGCTATACAGTGGTTTCTCATTAGTTATCTATTTTATACATAGTAGTGTGTTCTTGGAGAAGGCAATGGAACCCCTCTCCAGTACTCTTGCCTGGAAAATCCCATGGATGAAGGAAACTGGTAGGCTGCAGTCCATGGAGTCGTGAAGAGTCAGACACGACTGAGCAACTTCACTTTCACTTTTCACTTTCATGCATTGGAGAAGGAAATGGCAACCCACTCCAGTGTTCTTGCCTGGAAAATCCCAGGGATGGGGGAGCCTGGTGGGCTGCCGTCTCTGGGGTCGCACAGAGTCGGACATGACTAAAGCGACTTAGCAGCAGCAGCAGCAGTGTGTATATGTCCGTCCCAGTCTCCCAATTCATCCCACTGTCTCTTCTTCCCTTGGCAATTGTAAATTTGTCCTCAACATGTGTAGCTGTATTTCTGCTTTGCAAACAAGTTCATCTCTACCATTTTTCTAGATTCTGCATATGAGCAATATTGTGTGATATTTGTTTCTCTTTTTTTGACTTGCTTCACTCTATGACAGCCTCTAGGTCCATCCATGTCTCTGCAAATGGCACCACTTCATTCCTTTTATGGCTGAGTTATATTCTATTTCTCATACCTTGCATTCTAATTTCATCAACTGGGCTCACACAAATTCCTGTGTTTAGGAACTTCATGCTCAAATGCCAATAGTCACGAAATAGTTATTTTGTTTCTCAGTATACAGATACTTGTTCAACATCTTGCCAGACCTCATAATCCCCTGAGATATCCCATGAACAAAGAAAATTGATTAGAAATGCCAGTAGCATCCTTGTCTCTGCTGCCTGCTAACTAATTTTCATTCTGTTCTCTTTCCCTGAGGATCTGACCCCACCTCTGCCCTCCTCGTCAAGAATTCAGGGACCACAGTAAAGCAGCCCAAACCCTGGAGAAAAGTTATTTCTCAAAGCAACACCAATAAGAGTCAGCACCATACTTGGCACAAAGTAACCTGTCATAACTACACATTGTCTGAATACCTAATGGGATTTAAGTAGTTAAAAACATTAAATACATCCCGAATACCAAGTTTTAAAATAACTTATTTTTTAACACTCTCACCATGGAAATCTTCAAATATAAACAGAACCTCTCTTGTTCTCATCTCCTAGTTTCAACTACTAGTAAGATAATTTGGAACACCTCTTTAAAGGAGAGTAGCATGTCAAGATCGAATAACTGACAATTAAGATTTCTCTCAGCAGCATTCACAGGAATATATATACTTCTGAAAGTTCTCAATGACTGCTATAAGTCTCATCCAGCTAACAGAGTCAAGTTCATTCCTCCCATCATTCGTCAATACCTGCTCAGTATCATGGGAGATAAGAGTTAAATGAGATATTTGTACATCTAGAATCCACGGGGATACCTGAGTAGTGCAAGGGAGTGTAATGGAAATTTAAAGCAAATTTCTAGTAATGTGTTCTTGGGCATGTTAATGTTGTGGGAGTGTTTTCTTCCTTAAAAAAAATCTGAAAATTAATAATATCTATTTCTTAAGGTTTTATTGTTTCTTTGGTATCAAATGATATTTTATAACTCTTTGCTTAATATAATACCTTCATTATGTTTAGTAAATTGCCTTCCTATCCAAAATTCTTTAGATTTCTAGAATTCACCTGTTCATTATGAACTTCTAGTTAACCATGTAAAAAATGTAGACCAAAGACTGTTAAACAATTTTACTTTTAAAAAAAAAGACTGTGGTGAAGTTTCAAGTGTAAGTTGTAAAATCCAATATGAAGGAATGTGAAGGAGGCTGCTGAGGGCAAAGACCTGGAGATAATCCAGCCAACAGAGATTTAATGTGGAAGCACTGAACAGATGTCAGGCTCCAACCTAGACAAGAAGACAGCAGCTGAAGTATTTTTTTGCACAACAAACTGAGGAGAGCTTTCAGCTCTAGTTCTAAGCAAAACACTGTAGTCTTTACTTTTTTAAATGAAGAGACTCTGAGGTTTATGTCATCTGTTGGAATATCTGCAACATTTAATATTGTGGTTTTAAAGACTCCACAGCAACATTTAAACAAAAATATTTGTATGATGCATGTTGAAATTTAAAAAGCGAAACACAAAGCAGCACACTACAGTTCCAACTATAGAAGATTTTGATTTTATGAGGATAAGATGTAAACGAAACCAGAAGAAAATGAAAGAGCTAGCAGATTAAGAGGTAGAGTTGTTTTCTTTTTCAGTTTTCTTTCTGTTATAAAACTGGGCAGTCAATAGAAAATTAAGAAGTAAGAGTCTATAGGGCTGAAGGAAGGCTGAGCGAGATCCTGGTCTATCAGAGGGCTTGTTGTTCAGTCCCTCATTCATGTCTGGCTCTTTGTGACTTCATGGATTGTGGCACACCAGGCCTCCTTATTTCACCATCTCCTGGAGTTTGCCCAAGTTCATGTCCATTGCACTGGTGATGCCATCCAGCCATCTCATCCTCTGATGCTCTCTTCTCCTTCTGTCCTCAATATTTCCCAGCATCAGGGACTTTTCCAATGAGTCAGTTGTCTGCATCAGGTGACCAAAATACTAGAGCTTCAACTTCAATATTAGTCCTTCCAATGAGTATTACAGATTGATTTCCTTTAAGACCAACTGGTTTGATCTCCTTGGTGTCCAAGGGACTCTCAGGAGTCTTCTCCAACACCACAGTTTAAAGGCACTGATTCTTTGGTGCTCTGCCCTCTTTACAGTCCAGCTCTCACAACCATACCTGACCACTGGGAAGACCATAGCCTTGACTATATGGACCTTTGTTGACAGAGTGATGTCTCTGCCCTTCAACACACTGTCCAGGTTTGTCATAGCTTTCCTGAAGCAATCGTCTTCTGATCTCATGGCTGCAGTCACCATCCACAGTGATTTTAGAGCCCAAGAAGAGGAAATCTGTCACTGCTTCCACCTTTTCCCCTTCAATTTGCCAAAAAGTAATGGAGCCAGATGCCATAATCTTAGTTTTTTTAAGATTTAGTTTTAAGCTGGCTTTTTCACTTTCCTCTGTCACCCTCACCAAGAGTGAAGGATTCTCTAGTTCCTCACATTAGAGTGAAGGATTCCTTAGTTCCTCTTTGCTTTCTGCCATTAGAGGGGTGTTATGTGCATATCTGAGTTTGTTGATATTTCTCCCGCCTGTCTTTATTCCAGCTTGTAAATTTACCCAGCCTGGCATTTCTCATGATGTGCTCAGTGTATAAGTTAAACAAACAAGGTGACAACAGACAGCCCAGTCGTACTCCTTTCTTAGTCCTATACCAATCATTTCCATGCAGGATTCTAATTGTTGCTTCTTGACACACATATAGTTTTCTCAAGAGACAAAGTTAAGGTAAAATTGGGTAAAATTTGTATTTCCCTGGTAGCTCAGCTGGTAAAGAATCCACCTGTGGTGCAGGAGACCCTGGTTTAATTCCTGGGTCAGGAAAATTCACTGGAGAAGGAATAGGCCACCTACTCCAGTATTGTGGGTCAGCTGGTAAAGAATCCACCTGCAATGCAGGAGATCTGGATTCCATTCCTGTATTGGAAAGACTCCCTGGAGAAGACAAAGGGCCCCTGGAGAAGGGAAAGGCCGCCCACTCCAGTATTTTAGCCTGGAAAATTCCATGGACTGTATAGTCCACGGGGTCACACAGAGTCAGACATGACTGAGCAACTTTCTCTTCACCTCATTCACATCTCTATAAGAGTTTTCCACAGTTTATTATGATCCACACAGTCAAAGCCTTTAGCATAGTCGATGAAACAGAGGTAGGTGTTTTTCTGGAATTCCCTTGCTTTCTCTATGTTCTAGTGAATGTTGGCAATTTGATATCTGGTTCCTTTGCCTTTTCTAAACCCAGTTGCCCTCAATACAAGTCTGGGTGAAGGTAGAGTCTCCAGGAAATAAGCACAGTTACTCTTGATGTTGTGCCAAAGGCAGAGAGAGAGAGATCAGAACCTTGAGAGGAGAGTTCTGGGGTGGGTAGAGGGAGATGAGAGATTGTTGGAGACAGACCAGTGGCGGTGTTTGGTAACAACTTTCTTGAATCCTTGGCTAGGAGGCCCATTGTCAATCAACATTAGATCTTTGTCAAATTCACCCAGCTATTGTTCAGATCTTTTATTTCTTGGCTTCACCCACTCCTAGAGTCAGGACTTAGAACTTGTTCTATACCAAAGAAACAAAGTGAGCAACAGATACTGCTGAAGCTTTCATAGGGAAAGAGAAGAAGCATTTTTTTTTTTAATCACACATTCAATAGCACACTATTTTCAGGTCTTTTAAAGATTCTTAGCTTTCCTAATAGTCAGGGGATTTTCCATCTTCACCTTTTCTCCACTCAATATTTAACCTGTTAAGCCCTTCTTTTCTTTGTTCCATATCTTTTCCCCATCTCTGTATAATTTCCTTTTCTTAGGAAAAGTTAGCCTGGTTGCCACTCAAATAAGCAACCCTGAATACTCTCATGGATCACCCTCCAGTTATCAGAATCCACTCATCTAGGAAAGCATTGGAGAATTGAATAATATTTTTTTCTTTTCTCATTGGCATTGGATACTCTGTATATGTGCTTATAATCAATCTATATGACTTTTTTAGTTTTTAATTTGCAATGTGTATTATAGACAGAGAAACTTAATTAGAAGACATTGCATTTCATAGATGTAAAATCATCATTCCAATTTTATTTTGGAAATAAAATGCATTAAGAATTTTAAAGTTAAAAAACATTGTGCAGTTTAATATTTTTAACTTGCCAGTGCTATTTCTGTAGACACATGCTTCATCTTGGAACATGGCACAATAGAAAGAGATATGGCATTAATTTAGTAAATTTAAAAAATACATTAAGCAGAGAAAACTACAATTTGTGCATTTCTAATGAACTTTTGGGTATTATACAAATAAAATATAGTGGTTTCATCTTCTGATTCGTAACAAATGAATTCTGTACCCTGATGGAATAGTTAATGCTTTTGGTTTATGCTGCAAATCATTTTTCATTGCCCAAAATGAAAAGGAATGTACATCTTTCCTCATGAGAGATTATGACAATTTCTTAATTATAATTGAGGGGCTCTTTGAAAATGAGTGAGTGGTGTATAAATTATTAACTCTATATTGCCTTCAGGTTAAGGAAAAAATGGGCTTTTTAGTTCTCCTTATACATTCTTTTTAGATAAAGAACATGCTAACTGCTAGATAGCATATTCAAAAGCAGAGACATTACTTTGCCAACTAAGGTCCATCTAGTCAAGGCTATGGTTTTTCCAGTAGTCATGTATGGATGTGAGAGTTGGACTGTGAAGAAGGCTGAGCGCCGAAGAATTGATGCTTTTGAACTGTGGTGTTGGAGAAGACTCTTGAGAGTCCCTTGGACTGCAAGGAGATCCAGTCAGTCCATTCTGAAGGAGATCAGCCCTGGGATTTCTTTGGAAGGAATGATGCTGAAGCTGAGACTCCAGTACTTTGGCCACCTCATGAGAAGAGTTGACTCATTGGAGAAGACTCTGATGCTGGGAGGGATTGCGGGGCAGGAGGAGAAGGGGACGACAGAGGATGAGATGGCTGGATGGCACACTGATTTGATGGACGTGAGTCTGAGTGAACTCCAGGAGTTGGTGATGGACAGGGAGACCTGGCATGCTGTGATCCATAGGGTCGCAAAGAGTCAGAACTGAACTGCTATAGCAAACAACTTCATTATTTCAGAGGCTTAATTAGGATTTGTTTCTTATTTATATCATAATCTAGAGCACATCAGATGGAGAATTCTGTTCTCTGTGGTCATTTAGGTCTCCAGGTGAATATGTCCTACTTCAGGTTCTTCTTTTCCAAGGGCCTTGATGTCCTTTCTTAAGTTCTCAATAAATAGTCAAGAGATAAAGAAAGTGTACGTGTGTGAGAGAGAGAAATAAAGAAAGGGAACCATTCAAGATTTAGAAATGGCAACCAGGATTTGGAGTGGTACCTTACATTTCTCCATGTACATTTCCTTGTCTGGAATTCAGTCACAAACCCTTATTAACTGCAAGGGGCTGGGAAAGATAGTCTGTCCATCTGTTCAGAATCAGAAATATTGGTGAGCAACATCTGCTGTACCACAAAGGTACCATTAAAACATATGAAAGACTCCCCTCAACATTTCTTGGGATACTTGGCAATGCTAAAACCGCACAAAAAAGATGCAAAGATGTTCAGTATTCAGTTAGTTTATCCCCACCACCCTATAATTTTAGCTACCAGAAAAAAGAAAGGGATATTGAGATTAAAAAGCTAGTTAGTGGTAGAGCTCAACAGCAACCAAGTCTCTTGACTTCTAGTTCAGTATTGTTCTTTCCACCATACATACTACACATCTTCACAGAAATTAAAGTATAGGCATGTGGTCTGGAGATTTGATTTAGTATGGTGTAACTCTGGAAGGCAAAATGAGAATCAGGTGGCTAAAGAGAAAAGAACTGATTTATGTTTAATGTATAATATAGAGTTAGCTGGTCTAAGGGAGAATGGGCTGCCTAGTAAAATAATAAATTTACCATGAATAGAGTATTAAGTGAAAGTTCCATGGCCGGTTCTTGGAATGTTGCTGAAGTAAAGATTTGCATCAGGAAAACTCAGTGGTTCTTTTCAACTAGAAAACCTATAATAACATTGTCTGTTTTCATTTTCCTTTCTTTGTCAGAAATATATTTTATGATTGTGTCTATAAGAAAAATGCTCATCCTAATAGAAAATAAAATCTTTCATGACAAATGCCCTTCTTTTTGATTTTTAAGAAGTTCTTGGTCTATTCAGTCTCTCATATACACACATATATTTTATCTTAAGTAACTAAAACCAAAGTCAAGAATGGCCATGTTAATCAAGATGCAGGAAAGATAAAAGGGTAAAGCTTTAGTTCTGCCCAAACTCAGAGCTGGTCTTGTCCAAGATTAGATATTTTGAGATATTTGGGGCCATCAGCCTCACCAATAATGGACACTAGAAATAAAGAGTTAGCAAAAGTTTTCATTCTTCCTATCCCATCTCTGGATCATCAAGTCTTTGTTGTTCTTACCCAATATCCTCCTTGTAAACAACCTGAGAGATCCACTTACAGGAAGATAAGTTCTTACCTAAAACTGTTTTTGCAAAATATACCTGATTTTTGGGATAACTTATTTTAATTAGGCCTATGCTGCTGCTGCTGCTGCTGCTAAGTAGCTTCAGTTGTGTTCGACTCTGTGTGACCCCATAGACAGCAGCCCGCCAGGCTCCTCTGTCCCTGGGACTCTCCAGGCAGGAACACTGGAGTGGGTTGCCATTTCCTTCTCTAATGCATGAAAATGAAAAGTGAAAGCGAAGTCGCTCAAGTCGTGCCCGACTCTCAGCAACCCCATGGACTGCAGCCCACCAGGCCCCTCCATCCACAGGGTTCTCTAGGCAAGAGTACTGGAGTGGGGTGCCATTGCCTTCTCCAATTAAGCCTATAGTTTTATGGAATTATGCAGTGTGGGAACAGAAGCTCTCTACCTTCCAAATAGAATATAGAAACTAAGAAACCCCAAACTTGAATGGCCCTCCTCTGTGCCAATTGGAACCACATACAATTGGCGCTTATCCCTGTGAACCAGAGCACATCTTGGTGTAGGAAAGAGACTTCATAGAGCCTTATCTGGTAAATTCAGGACTTTCTTGAGCCTCCTATGGACTATCTGGCTGCTTTGTGCTTATATTCTTTGCCTATGTTTAGTAAGTTTTGATGCAATTATGATCTATGATTTGTTTGAAGTTGCTTTGAGAATTTAACCTTAAATTTTAAAGCAATAAATATAGATTTGATTTCTAAGATACAAAAAGTAAATCTCTCAAATTGCAAAATTAATATTCTGGATGTCTAAAATAGTATTTTCCTCCTACTTTGTTCTCTAATAGAGTCATATAAATGAGATGTCACTGTTTGTATCATCATTAAAGAAATTGAACATATTTGTGTTTCACAGAGTAACAAAGAAATAACAAGACCTGGAAATTTTGGTCGTTGATTAACAAGCTGCTTCAAATAGTGAGTCAGTATCTACCATCTGGAACTACCCCCATCACATGCAACAGCCCCAGATGGCTGGCCTGAATTAAGAAATTCTGTAAGTGTAAAATACACACTAGGGTTTTGAAGACAGCACACACACACACACAAAATGAATGTAAATATCACTTTTGTGTTGATCATTTGTTGGAATGATAATATTTTGGATAGATTAGCTTTAAAAATGACATTAGTAAAATTAATTTGCCTTTTTCTAAACTTTAGTGAATCTAGAAAATTTAAATTTTTTTTGAGGTTTGCCTTATATATAAGGTTAGCACTGTTGTTGTTTTTCAGTGCGAGGCAATGCAAAAAGTTGTGTCTGACTCTCTGTGACTCCATAAACTGCAGTATACCAGGCTTCCCTGTCCTTCACTATTTCCCTGAGTTTGCTCAAATTCATAACCATTGAATCAGTGATGTCAGCCAACCATCTCATCCTCTGTTACAATCTTCTCTTCCTGCCCTGTCTTTCCCAGCATTAAGGTCTTTTCCAATGAGTCAGCTCTTCATATCAGGCGGCCAAAGTTTTGGAGCTTAAGCTTCAGCATCAGTCCTTCCAATAAATATTCAGGGTTGATTTCCTTTAGGATTGACTGGTTCAATTTCCTTGCTGTCCAAGGGACTCACAAGAGTCTTCTCAAGCACCACATTTTGAAAGCATTGATTCTTGAGCATCCAGCCTTCTTTATGGTCTAACTCTCACATCCGTACTTGATTATTGGAAAAACCATAGCTTTGACTATACACTCTTTGCTGACCTCTGTCGGCAAAGTGGTCTCTGCTTTTTATTATGCTGTCTAGGTTTGTCATAGCTTTCCTTCCAAGGAGCAAGTGTCTTTTAATTTTGTGGCTGTAGTCACCATCTGCAGTGATTTTGGAGCCGAGGGAAATAAATCTGCCACTGTCCCACTTTTTCCCCCATCTATTTTCCAGATGAAATGATGGGACCGGATGACATGATCTTAGTTTTTTGAATAAGTTTTAAGCCAGCCTTTTCACTCTCTTTCACCTTCATAAAGAGGTTCTTTATTTAGTTCCTCTTTGCTTTCTGCCTTTAAAGTGGTATCATCTGCCTATCTGAGGTTGTTGATATTTCTCCCAGCAATCTTGATTCCAGGTTGTGAGTCATCCAGCCCAGCATTTAACATGATGTACTCTGCATTTAAGTTAAGTAAGTAGAGTGACAATATACAACATTGTACTTCTTTCCCAATTTTGAACCAGTCTGTTGTCCTGGTTAGCATTACAAAGCATAGTTGACATGGTCAAACTTATAGATTAAATAGCTCCATTTGTATAAAGTAGCTTTTTCCTGTTCTGAAAAGTGGGTAGTAGACCTTAGTTATTAAGAGGTTTTTCTCTTGGGACTTGCCTAGCCATCCAGTGTTTAAGACCTCGCCTTCCAATGCAAGGGATATGGGTTCAATCCCAGGTTGGGGAGCTAAGATCTCATGTACCTTGTGGCCAAAAAAAGAAAAAGAAAACATAAAGCAGTACCAATATTGTAACAAACTCAATAAAACTTTTAAAATGGTCCAAAAAGAAATAATAAAACCTCTTAAAAGATTTTCCTCTGCTTGGCTGCATCACTGTATGACCTTGGGCAAGTTACTTAAATTCTCTGAGCTTCATGTCTTTCCTCAGTTAAATAAAGGCAGTAAAAATACCTATGCCATTGTGTTTCAGTGGCTGCGACAGTGTAAATACTCAATAAATGGTATTCCTTATTATTATTAACCCTATACATGCTCATTCTCAGTCACTTCAGTCATGCTCGACTCTCTCTACACTCTCATGTACTGTAGCTTACTGGACTTCTCTGGCCGTGGGATTCTCCAGGCAAGAATACTAGAGTAGATCACCATTTCCTTCTCCAGGGAATCTTCCCAACCCAGGGATTAAACCTGTGTTTAACCTTATGTCACAGAGTATTGTCTGTGACATGCAGAAAAACCACTCACCAAATAATACGCAGACCTTGACACAACAGGTGCCTATCTCATCATAATTTAGAGTAGATGACCATCTAATATCCCCAGGAGGGAAATTCTGTATATATCATGATTTATTAAAATGCAGCTATTAACATGCAATCGATTAACTTAATACATTCTATTATTTATCCCACTTAAGGAAAGTTGCTCTTAGATATATGACCTCAAATCACTTTGCTTCTTTGTGACTCACTTTCTGCATCTTCAAAAATGAAAGAATTAAACAAGATATTTTATGTAAAACATTAAAAATATTGTCTCCGTTCAGTTCAGTCACTCAGTCGTGTTCAACTCTTTGTGACTCCATGAATTGCAGCACGCCAGGCCTCCCTGACCATCACCAACTCCCGGAGTTCACTCAGACTCACATCCAGTGAGTCAGTTATGCCATCCAGCCATCTCATCCTCTGTCATCCCCTTCTCCTCCTGCCCCCAATCCTTCCCAGCTTCAGAGTCTTTTCCAATGAGTCAGCTCTTTGCATGAGGTGGCCAAAGTATTGGAATTTCAGCCTTAGCATTAGTGAAACTAAGCCATGCTGTGTGGGGCCATCCAAGACAGCCAGGTCATGGTGGAGAGGTCTGACAGAATGTGGTCCACTGGAGAAGGGAATGGCAAACCACTTCAGTATTCTTGCCTTGAGAATCCCATCAACAGTATGAAAAGGCAAAAATATTGTCTAGTGATATGATAACCTAAACATGTTAGCTGTTAGTATATAGTTATTGAAAATTAAATGTAACATTATTAGAGCATATTTGAAGAAAATAAGGGAAAATCACTCATTATTACATCTTCCTAAACATTTTTGCTATTTTATTT
>SJYC01003376.1:0-12582 GCA_006408675.1 Madoqua kirkii | reverse complement strand
GGCCTTAGGAAGCATCACTATGAACAGAGCTAGAGGAAGTGACAGAACTCCAGATGAGCTAGTTTAAATGCTAAAAGATGATGCTGTGAAAGTGCTGCACTCATGCTGCTGCTAAGTCACTTCAGTGGTGTCCGACTCTGTGACCCCATAGATGGCAGCCCACCAGGCTCCCCCATCCCTGGGATTCTCCAGGCAAGAACACTGGAGTGGGTTGCCATTTCCTTCTCCAATGCATGAAAATGAAAACATGTCAGCAAATCTAGAAAACTGAGCAGTGGCCACAGCAATGGAAAAGGTCAGTTTTCATTCCAATCCCAAAGAAAGGCATTGCCAAAGAATGTTCAAACTACCACACAATTGCACTCATCCCACACACTAACAAAGTAATGCTCAAAATTCTCCAAGCTAGGCTTCAACAGTAGGTGAACCATGAACTTCCAGATGTTCAAGCTGAATTTAGAAAAGGAGAGGAACCAAAGATCAAATTGCCAACATCTGCTGAATCATGGAAAAAGCAAGAGAGTTCCAGGAAAACCTCTACTTCTGCTTCATTGACTATGCCAAAGTCTTTGACTGTGTGGATCATAACAAACTATGGAAAATTCGAGAGATCAGAATACCAGACCACCTGACCTGCCTCCTGAGAAACCTGAGTGCAGGTCAAGAAGAAACAAAACTGGACGTGGAACAACGAACTGGTTAAAAATTGGGAAAGGAGTACATCAAAGCTGTATATTGTCACCCTGTTCTATGCAGAGTACATCACATGAAATACCGGGCTGGATGACTCACAAGCTGGAATCAAGATTGCTGGGAGAAATATCAATAACCTCAGATACGCAGATGACACCACCCTTATGGCAGAAAGTGAAAGAAGAACTTAAAGAGTCTCCTGATGAAAGTGAAAGAGGAAGTGAAAAAGTTGGTTTAAAACTCAACATTCAAAAAACTAAGAACTATAGCATCTAGTCCCATCACTTCATGACAAATAGTTGGGGAAACAATAAGAGACTTTATTTTCTTAGGCACCAAAGTCACTGCAGATGGTGACTGTAGCCATGATATTATAAGACACTTACTCCTTGGAAGAAAAGCTATGACAAACCTAGAGAGTGTATTAAAAAGCAGATGCATTACTCTGCCGACAAAGGAACACATAGGCAAAGCTACACTTTTTCCAGTAGTCATGAAAGTATGAGAGTTGGACCATAAAGAAGGCACAGCACCAAAGAATTGATGTTTTTGGACTGTGGTGTTGGAGAAGACTTGTGAGAGTCCCTTGGACTGCAAGGAGGTCCAACCTATCAATCCTAAAGGAAATCAGTCCTGAATATTCATTGGAAGGACTGATGCTGAAGCTCCAATACTTTGGCCCCCTGATGCTAAGAACTGACTCATTGGATAAGACCCTGATGCTGGGTAAGATTGAGGGCAGGAGGAAAAGAGGACAATAGAAGATGAGATGGTTGGATGGCATCACCGACTCAATGGACATGAGTTTGGGTAGGCTCTGAGAGTTGGTGATGGACAAGGAGGCCTGGCTTGCTGCAATTCATGGGGTCTCAAAGAGCTGGACATTGCTGAGCAACTGAACTGAATAAAAAACCAAAAACAAAGGAATCTTTGTCTCTTTGGCCCCTCCAAATCCTGACCAACTCCCAAAAAGGGCATGCAATAAAACAAAACACACCAGTAGTCAATCAGAATAGTCAAAGGACTGTAGAGTGTTATTATAACACTGGAAGTTAATAAAGGAAGCATGAGTATTGTGAATTGGTAAAGAAACAGGTTAAAAAAAGTAAATATAGACTAGCCTAGCAAGAATATAATTTACAAAACAACTTGTGAGGCCCTTGCTGCTGTTTTGACAAAACTAATATAGGAAGGTACTTTGTTCTTTGGTTTTAGAAGAAATTAAAGAAATATTAGGGGGAAATAAACCACAATTATCCTCTCTAAATAACCTATTTGTAATATTTTACCATCTAGTGCTTGTTTTCATACATCATGCCTTACAGTTATAATCAGTATAAATGCCATTTTATACTGACAATTCAATTACTGTGCTAACATAGCAATTTTTCCATATGACTAAGTAGTTTTAAAAGTTATTATATTTTCCTCTTCTTAATACTTTTATTTATCCTTTTTTTATATCTCTGCACTGTGTAGGTGACAGTCATACAAATACTTAATGGCTTTCCTCCTCTGAAAAAAATGAAGGGCAATTGTCAGTGGTACAGAGGGCATATCTTCCAGAAGGAAAAATAAATGATTACATTCTGTATTTTCTGCCACAAAGAAGGAAGCTCAATGTCTGACAAGCCACTTTGGGTTCTGGAGATAGCATTTTGACACCCAGGGATAGAAATAAGCCCATATACAATAAATGTGAAAACAAAGTAAAAATTATCATCTTTAAGTGGGATCCAGAATAAGTCTGCAACAGAACTAAATGATGATTCAGAAAGTCCTGCCATGAAGGCATAACGTCTGGCAGACTCTATGGTAGACTCTGTACCACAAAGATTCATGTATAGTTTGTGGGAAAGTCCAGTAGAAGAAGCACAATGAAGGCACCTTGGGAGCAAGAACATTTACACTAAAAATAAGAAAGTAATTAGACTGACTTATCACCACAAAATTGTACCATAGCCTTTAACATGATATTTCATCATAAGATTTTGTAGGGCCCCAGTAATTGCCTTACTGGACCCCCCAGTCTACAAGTCTGCTCATTCCTCTGACTCTTCCTTACTTCTCAAATCTAAATTGAAATGACATTTAATCATAGAAGACTGTTCTGACCCTCCCAATTTGAACAACTCCATCTTCAACTCATTCTGAGTTATTCTCTTTCATAATAATAATTGCACTTGTTAATTATATTTGTGTGGGTTTGTTTTATATCTATACCCTTCTGTATCTGTCTTTATATCTAAGCATCGTGAAAACCAAGTCAGTTCTGTTCACTGCCATATGCTCCGTATCTAGCACAGTGCCTGCCAATAAGTAACTATTGAATGAATGAATGAATGAAAGCTCAATGATTTTTCTTTTCTTTTTTGTATGAAGCTTTCTTATAAATAAATGTGATAAAGTTCACCAGTTTAATAGAAATAGAATATGAACTTGTTATAAATCTGACTCTCATGGAGCTTTCATTCTAGTCATGGAGACTTTTTGAAAATATAACATCTAAGGTGACTTATTTTTAGATGAAGACCTATCCTGCAAAAGGAAAACAGGGAAGAGAACATGTTATGTATAGAGATGGTAGCAAAAATTCTATTGTGGAATCAGGTTTGCCAAATATGATGAACAGAGGTCCAATAGGTTTAAAGAACATAATAAGTAGGTAATTATAAAAGATGAGGCTAGGAAGATAGATAGAAACAAATTTGCTTAGGACCTTGTGAGTTTTGGTAAGATTCTTTTACTTTATTGTAAATGAAGTGTAGAATAATACTAAGTTTTAAGGAGAGCAACAACATCCAATTTAGATCTTTAAAATGCTGTTCTTCCTTTATGGAAAATAAAGAGAATAAAAGTGGATGGAAGGAGTGGAAACAAGGACACCGATTAGTAGACTGTTGTTTCAGTGTGGGAGAAATATGATGGTTTCCAGTGATAGTTTGGAGGCAGAGAGTCAAGAGAGGACTTAGTAAAAGTTTTTAATTCTAACATGATTTAAAGGTGAGCTGGTTGTGAGATAATGAGGGAAAGAAAAGAAACAAAGATGACTGCTACATTTTCAGTTTGGTAAAGTGAGTGGAAGGTGGTATGTTTCCTTGGGAATAAGGGTAATTTTGGTTGGAGACAGAGCTAGAAATCAAAAGTTTTCTTTAGGCATGTTAAATTTATAGTGCTTCTTAGAAATGTAGCTGGAGATGTCAAGTAGAAGTTGGGTAGCTGAGTTTAGAGTACAGGAAAGTGGTCAGGGTGTAAAGATACATAAGGAAGTAGTCAGTATATAACTGAGGTCAGGAAATATGAGAAGAGAAAAATAGGAGAAAGGGCCAAGGTTGGTCGCCAAGCCCACTAACATTTACAGGTTAATTGGAAGAGGAGATTCCAGCAAAGGAGACTGAGAGCAACACCTGGAAAATGTTGTGTCATAGAAACAAAGAAAATAGTTCAGGAAAGAAAGAACCATTAATTATCAAAATCTATTAGAACAGTTGAGCAAAGTAAGGACCATTGGATCTGGCAAGCTGGAGACCATTGGTAATAATGGCAGAAATCATTTCAATGGAATAGAAAGAATAATAGCTCAAATAGAGTAGACTGAAAAGAGAATGCCTTAATAATATTGGCAATATCATCACTCCACTCTAATGCCTATTCAGTAGATTAGGTATTTAGTCAATAGATATCTAATTCATTTATTCAGTCATTTAACAGTTCTCCCTAGCAAGAAGCTAAGGTTTCCAGGTAGTTAAGGGATGGACCCTATCCTTGAAGGTATTGTCTTTTAGATAACTTAGAACTCCCAGGAATATATCATTAAGTTCTGGAAATTTTTCTATTATAGCTGTTCATTTTGTACCTGCCAAAAGCTGATTTAAAATTTTATATCTCCCTGATGCTTTTTTCAGGAAAATTAAAATAAGGCTTGATTTAGTTATACACCTTTTCAAATTCTTCACTCTGGCAAGTGTTTCCATTCATTTTATAATGTCTTTTTATGTTCAGTATATTTTAAAAAAATCCTTTCATGGGTTTAAATGAAGTAGAGGATGGCTATTCATACTCGTAACTTCTTTAACAAGTTATCTTTATTTGCCCTAAATTCATGTCCTAAATGACTTGGCAGTTTGGGGTCAATAACTGACTATGAATAGATTCTCTTATTAAATTCACTAGTTCTTCAATAACAGCAGAGAACTCATTACAATGAATGAGTTTCTTAGTGCAGTAATTAGAGAGTTTGATATTGATTCTCTATGCTGTGACAATTGCTGGCATTTCTGTGACAAAAATAACCATTATATTTAGAGACTCCTTTAAATACATCCATTATTATATCAAAAGTAGTTAATTTCTTTTCTCTTCCACAATCCAAAGATAATGAACTATTCTTCTACTTTACTGACTTGAGATACAGATTAGATTGCTCTTTCAGACTATTTTATTTTCAAATTGAAACATGTTTATTATTATCACTGATACAAGGTTAGGGTTTATTTTGCTGGAGACCATTGGTAATAATGGCAGAAATCATTTCAATGGAATAGAAAGAATAATAGCTCAAATAGAGTAGACTGAAAAGAGAATGCCTTAATAATATTGGCAATATCATCACTCCACTCTAATGCCTATTCAGTAGATTAGGTATTTAGTCAATAGATATCTAATTCATTTATTCAGTCATTTAACAGTTCTCCCTAGCAAGAAGCTAAGGTTTCCAGGTAGTTAAGGGATGGACCCTATCCTTGAAGGTATTGTCTTTTAGATAACTTAGAACTCCCAGGAATATATCATTAAGTTCTGGAAATTTTTCTATTATAGCTGTTCAATTTTGTACCTGCCAAAAGCTGATTTAAAATTTTATATCTCCCTGATGCTTTTTTCAGGAAAATTAAAATAAGGCTTGATTTAGTTATACACCTTTTCAAATTCTTAACTCTGGCAAGTGTTTCCATTCATTTTATAATGTCTTTTTATGTTCAGTATATTTTAAAAAAATCCTTTCATGGGTTTAAATGAAGTAGAGGATGGCTATTCATACTCGTAACTTCTTTAACAAGTTATCTTTATTTGCCCTAAATTCATGTCCTAAATGACTTGGCAGTTTGGGGTCAATAACTGACTATGAATAGATTCTCTTATTAAATTCACTAGTTCTTCAATAACAGCAGAGAACTCATTACAATGAATGAGTTTCTTAGTGCAGTAATTAGAGAGTTTGATATTGATTCTCTATGCTGTGACAATTGCTGGCATTTCTGTGACAAAAATAACCATTATATTTAGAGACTCCTTTAAATACATCCATTATTATATCAAAAGTAGTTAATTTCTTTTCTCTTCCACAATCCAAAGATAATGAACTATTCTTCTACTTTACTGACTTGAGATACAGATTAGATTGCTCTTTCAGACTATTTTATTTTCAAATTGAAACATGTTTATTATTATCACTGATACAAGGTTAGGGTTTATTTCAATGTCTATCACACTGAAATTTTAAAAGTAAAAGAAACCCATGATCCCACTGTCCAGAAATAATTACTGTGTTGCTCATTTGTGCCCGACTCTCTGCAACCTCATGGACTTAGCCTACCAGGCTCCTCCATCGATAAGATTTTCCAGGAAAGAGTACTGGAATGGGTTGCCATTTCCTTCTCCAGGGGATCTTTTCAACCCTGGGATCGAACCCAGGTCTCCTGCATTGCGGGCAGATGCTTTACCATCTAAGCCACCAGGGAAGCCCTTATATATATATATAATCCCTTGCAAATAGTTTTCTATGCTTATGTCTAAATTTAATGCCTGAGACTAGGTCTTGCTGGTATACCAATGCTCCTTTGTATTTTTCAGGGGATACTTTTATTTAATTGATTTTTTTTTCTGTTTTCAAAGAAAATATTGGTTTTTGTAGCATATTTAGTGCTTCAGAGTAATAAGAAACCCCTTCATAATCACTACCACTAATCTTATCACCCAAATAAACTTAGAGCCAATACTAACATTTGGATGGTTATCCTTCCAGAATACATTTTACATCTGTAGTTGGTTTACATTAATAGAGCGTTTACTGTAGATAATTTTATATAGATTAAATTATATCATGCATATATTTTACAGCTTGCTTTATTAAAAAAAAATTCAGTCATTACATCTTTTAATGGAAATGAATGCAGAGGATGTCCTTATGTGGTTGTAATTTATTTAATCAATCATTTATTAAGGAGCACTTAAATTCTTTTTAGTTATTTTTTACTGTTTTGAGTTGTGATGAACATTCTTGTGCCTTCTCATTTGAACTCTTGTCAGTGCATCTCCTTTTCTATCCTTAATCTCAAAGTAGTATTCTCTTAAAATGTAACTCTAGTGTTTTGGCCATGTTAATGGCCTGTCTCTGGGTGTTCCAGACTCTTATATCTCCCCTTGGTCTTCTTTTATGAGGAAGTCAGCAGGGTCAGATGGGGTCATAAAGTACCATCTAATGTTTAAGAAAGGAAATAGGGCATTAAAACCCCCTCCTGAGACAAGTGGGTACACAATGAATAATTCCTTTTGTATGAAGTCCTAGGAAATGAAAACAAATCTATACAGACAGAAACTCAGTCATCAGTTGCTGGTGATGGTACAGGATGGGAGAAGCAGGGCAGGGAGATTACAAAGGAGATGAGAAAGTTTTGGAGGTGATGGATCTGTTCTACTCTTGATTGTATGACAGTTTCATAAGAGTATACAAATGACACAACAAGGTAAATTGGGCACCTTAAAATGTGCAATTATTGCATGTTAATTATATTGACAATTATTGATAAATTTGTCAAAAATATTACAGAAAAGTATTAATAATGGACACAGATACAGACACAGCTTTCAAATACACATAGATACTGAATTGCAACCTCATATTACATATTTACATTTGCTTTTAAATTTATTAAGAACTTTAATTACATATTCCTACTTAATCTTCCCAATAGTTTTGCTGGGTATGGTAGTCAGGCATTTTAATCCCGTTTTACAGCTGAGAAAACTGAGGCTCAGAAAAGTTAAGTTGCCCACGATCAAAAAGCTACAAAGTACTGGGGCTAGACTTTGCCTGTGCTGTGCCGACTTTCCATTCTGTGCAGTTTTCTATGACATTGCATTGACTTCCTCTTACCAGTTACACTTTCGATCCCTCGTTTTCATGATCTCTAGCTTGATGTTGCATTAAGCATTATACAGATCTGGAGAATATTATTCAACCTTCAAAAAGGAAGGAAATTCTGACACATACTGTATCATGGATGCACAGAGGGAAAACCATTGTAAAATTTAATTTATATGACGTATCTAGAATAGTCAGATCACAGAAACAGAAAATAGAATGGTGCTTTCCAGGGATTGCAAGGAAGGGAGAATAAGACATTATTTAATGTGAACAGAGTTTCAACTTTGTAAAATGCAAAGAGTTCTGGAGATGGAAGTTAGTGATAATTGCACAATAATGTGAATGTACCTGGTGCTGTAAACTGTTCACTTAATAACAGTTAGATAATAAATTTAATGTTATGTGTATTTTACTACAGCTTAAACAAAATTTTGACATGAGGTTTTTAACATACTCTTTATGGTATTCTTTGGACAGGTGGAAACCTAGGAAGCTTGTGTGGGCTTATTACAAAACAACAGCAACAACAACAAAGTGTCAACTGTTTACTTTGTTGTTGTTCTCAACATGACTGAGACATGTTATAGCCTGCTAGCAAAGCCAGGCTACAGTGAGCCTATCCCTATACAAAAAGGGAATGAAATACATATGGAATGTTCTCTGCCTCAGGCCTGCAGTCTGCCTGGAAAACCCATGATTTGGAGCCTTAAAGAACTGGGAAAAATCAGCTTCTGTACTCAGTCAGTTCTGCCACAATTTTTAGCTGCGGTCACCCTCTTGATTGCTTCTAGTGCATTCTCTACATAGTAGCCAGAGAACTTTATAATAATTACGGTGTTATGCTAAGTGAAATAAGTCAGAGAAATACAAACACTGGATGATCTCACTCATATGTGGATTTTAAAGTAGTTGACACAGAGAAGTAGAGAATAGAATGGTGATTGCCAGGGGCTGGTGGTGGTCGAAATGGGGAGATATTTGTCAAATAGGAAAAAAATTGTATTTGTAAGATGAATAAAGATGGGTATCTGACTGTGGCTACCAATACTATTATATATACTTGAAAGTTGCTAAGAAAGTAGATCTTAAATGTTCTCAACACTCACACACACATGCACAGTATGGTGATTAACTAACCTTATTGTGGTAATCATTTCATAATATATAAGAATATCAAATCATCATATTGTACACCTTAAACTTACACAATGTTATATGTAAGTTACATCTCAATAAAGCTGAAAAAAATAGATCATTTCATGTTGTCAATTCCTAAAGGCTTCCTATTTCATGTAGGATAATATCTAAACATGTCAGTGTGACATATAAGGTGCTGTGTCATCTGATCCTTAGTATCTGGGCCTTTTGGAGCTACTTGTCACACTCTGCCTCTCTCAGCATCCCTCAGACCACTGACATTCTTTTTTTAAACATGTCAAACTCCTGCCACAGGTCATTTGCACATGCTACCACATTGCTTGAAAGGCTCTTTCCTCTACTTTTCAAATGGATTCTTCTTTGTCCTTTGGATCTCAAATATGACTTCTTCATAGAAGTCTCATGTGAGTACCTTATTTAACATGGATCCATGTTTATTCTCCATCTCTTTCCCTCTTTGTTAACTTTATGACATTTAACACAATTTGTTGAATCTAAGCTCTTGAAGTGCTGGAACTTTTATTTGTTTTGTTTGTTATTAGCCAGAGTACCTAGCAGGAATTAGGAACTTAATAGCAAATCAATAAAAATTTGTTGACTGATTGAGTGAATAAAAGCAAAAATTAAATACAACTTAACTACCATCAATAGAGGAATAGGTTTTCTATAAAGTGCCATTCTATTTAAAAGAATGAGAGAGATTCCCATATTGTTACATGAAAAAGCAGGTACATACGAGTGTACCCTTATAGTAATATATTTAATAAAAAATGTAGAAATGTGATTCATGGATTGATTCTAGAAAGAATTATCATAAAATATAGGTCAGAGGGAACCACAAGATTTCCAGCTCACTTCTAGTGTTTGGAAATATGTGCTTTCTCACCTAGAGGAGGCATGATTATAAGATAGCTTTAGGCTCTCCAGGAGGAGCATCAGATGGCCTTGTAGACTTCGCAGTTTTGAGCTTGAGGCCACTTCTTTTTCCAAGTTATGCCTTCATCGTCTTTGCCTCAGAGATAAGAGTCTCTTCCCGCAACACTTTAACACTGTGATCACAGTCTCCAAGAATCTGCTTTCCTTGATATTCTGAAGGGAATGTATGAAGTACTTGGGCATGAAGTAGGTGAGCAAAAATGCCTCGGAATTACAGGCGAGCAGGAGTGGTGGGGAAACCCATCCTGTGTGTCTAGGAAGGATTGTGGTATAACACTAGGGTATACAATTTTAAATCTCCATCAGTGACAATAGGCAATATCCAGCTCAGTCTGAATGGCTGCCAACTCACTGGTTTATAGTTCCATGAACATAGATTTTGAGAAGGCATTTTCTCTTATTGAGACATTTTGAATATTTAATATTAAAAGTATTTTCCTTCAGTTCCTGATTATAGGAAGACCAGTCTTCTTCCTCACTCCATGATCCCTGCATTTGACTATAAAATAGAAATGATTATCTCTTGAAGCCATTAGGAGAAAATATTCTGTCCTCTACCTCTCACTCATGCACCCCATAGAAGGAAGGACTTAACTGAATGGGTGAAGGTCATCAGAGTCACTGGCTTCTGTAAGGAACCACTTGCCCTACAGGTTACATATATTCATTCCTTTCCCCTCTCCTGGCTTCTCCCTGTGGCAAGCCTGGTAGTTATTATTTTTCCCTTTGCAAATTCTATTTCTCAACATGTTCAGAAAGATGAAGGAGAAAGTCTCCATGGAAATGCTCATTGCCTTCATGGCTTAAGTCTCAGATTGATGGATGTCTATCTCTGATCCACAAAGTACCGAGTAATGTGGATGCTTAAGACAGAATGAAGTAACATTTATGGAATTTAGCAAGCAAAGGCCACAAACAAAGCTAATGAATGAATGAAGATAAAAAGAGCTAATATTTAGTGAACACAATCTAGATGCCAGAGGCACACACAATTGGTAACATACCTCATCAATCAGGGTTTTTCCAGAAACAAAATTCCACTCAGATGATTTCAACTCCAGGACCTTTAATAAAGGGACCACTTACAGAAGACTAGACAAAGTTAAGAGAACAAACAATGGATGCTGAAGCATCCAGGAGTAGAAATGGGCAAAAGCCGTTAATTATGATGCTTCAGCCTGAAGGACCGGAGGAAAAACAGTGTTGCCAGGGCCCAGTAGGAGCACAGCCCCTGGAGAAGGGGCTGTGGGACAGAAGGAGAAGGGTCAGATCTACTGCCATAATGTGCCAGAACCAGGATATTTAAGCAGAGAGAATGCGCTGAAGAAAAACCAGCTACTTCTCCTTTTTTTCCTGACTCTTATCAGTGCCAGAAGCAATCAGAAATAAGCCAGTCAGAGAGTCTGACTGGTGTGTAGGGATCAGCCTTAGAGCATAGAAAAGGGTAGAGAAGGACAGGAAGTGAATTGATCAGAGCAAGGAAGGATGGGAGAAAATGAAAAGCAGTGAACACAAATGAGTGATATAAATTACTTAATTTTTAAAACTACCTTGTGAGATAAATACAGTTACTCTTATTCTAAGTTTTTTAAAAAGTGAGGTTTAGAGATGGTAAATAAACTGTTCCATTAGAGTCTACAGGCTGAACAACTATTCTAGATGCAAAATAGGCCCCCCAAAATATTTGCTTCAATAATTAATTGATTAAATAGGATCTATATTTGATGTAATTAGGCATGCATTTTCTTTATAAATATAAGCTAATTAATCATAGTAATTTTCAGTCCACAAAAAAGAGATGGCTTTTATCCCCTGAGATACCAAATGCCACTTAATTAGGATTAGGAAACAAATGAAGGAACATACAGATTAGAGCTGAAAGGCAGAGGAAGCAGAGATTCATAAGAAACAGAGAACACAAAAGGCAGGTTCTTAGGAAGCCCACAGAGCCAAGTCCTCGCTGAGGTCCAAACATCTTTCCTCCTCATGTCTGTTGTGATTCAGACCGAAGGTGTCAATCTAGTGTCTAAGCACGTGATTCCTGCTGACTCTGAGCACTTCATGTGCTGTTGCCTGGGCCTGAGATACCTTTCTTCCCGTTCTTTTCCAGATCTAATTATCCAATCTGTTTTTCAAAGCCATGTTCAAAGCCGTTTCCCATATGAGATCCTCCTTAAGGCTAAGGATGTGTCTTATACTTCTGTGTACTCCTCATGCCTTACAAATAGCCTAAAACATATAAGACACTCTGTGAATGTGCTTAAATTAATTAAACTAAGGAGAAATGATAATTGAGTTCTGAAGTTTGCAGACTTTGGGGGAAACAACATAGACAAAAGACTGAAATGCGGTAGGTATTATATAGATAGACCAAATTGATACTTCACTTCTTTCATTTTACAAGTTATCTTCTCTCTTATACTTGATAGCTAAAGTTGATCTGAATCATTCTGATCACAAATATTACTATCCCTTCCCTAATAGAATGGCTTCATTTTAATATAACCAGTTTAGGAGTTATTTGAGGTGGCCAAAGTACTGGAGTTTCAGCTTTAGCATCATTCCTTCCAAAGAAATACCAGGGCTGATCTCCTTCAGAAAGGACTGATTGGATCTCCTTGCAGTCCAAGGGACCCTCAAGAGTCTTCTCC
>SJYC01003371.1:0-40201 GCA_006408675.1 Madoqua kirkii | reverse complement strand
GGGAGAGGGGGAGGAGGGAGAGGGAGGGGCAACATCACCATGACCATCATTAAAACAATAAACTTCACTGCAACTTAAAGGTTTTGAGTTTTACTTTCGCATCTTTGTAGAGGCAATCCACTTTGCTTTGCAACCCCCTCCAGTATTCTTGCCTGGGGAATCCCAGGGACAGAGGAGCCTGGCGGGCCACAGTCCATGGGGTCATGAGAGTCGCACATGACTGAGCAATTGAGCGTGCAGGCAGATTATCACTTTGGACAGTGTATATGTTAAGAGATGGTAGAGTATCAACATAGTATTTTTGAAGCAATAATATTATAAGTGGAAGAGAATGGGTGAGATGAGCTCTTAGACGTCTTCTGAATCCAATGTTGCTTGATTTGATAGTGCTGAGTCTGCTACCACAGACTGGTACCTCCTCAGGGCAGTATATGATGCTGAGGGTAGCCATGTAAGAACAGTAAATAAGAGGAAAATGCTGAGACAAAGGAAGCCTTAAGCAAAAATTAGGTGAGCATCCAATATTTAACAGATACACCATTGGGAAATTTGTCCCTTCAGGCTTCCTTCCTTCTCTTGATTCAGATTCTCAGCACCTGGCTCCATCTCTAAGTCTCACCTTTGCCAGGAGCCCCAGGCAAATACTGTCTGTTGCTTCCAGGATGCCTCAAAGCTACATGTCTCTAGCTAAACTCATCATGAAATGAAATAAAGTGAAATCGCTCAGTTGTGTCCGACTCTGCCACACCGTGGACTGGAGCCTACCCGACTTTGTCCATGGGATTCTCCAGGCAAGAATACTGGAGTGGGCTACCATTTCCCTATCCAAATTCAACATGGTTCCACTCCAAACCTTTTATTCTCCTGTTTCCAGTCCTGGTTCTTGTAACACTGAACCACCAAGTTTCCCCTTCTCTAGTCTTGTTCTCATCAGATCAGCCCTCCCCTTTAAATCTGCATGCTCTTCAAACCTGATCACACTATTCTTCTTTTAAAATTCTTCATGGATCCCCTTGCCTCCAAATAAAGCCTGAGCACCTTGGGATGCTATCTGAGACTTTTTGTCATTTGGTCCTCATTGACCTTTGTGGGTTTTTGAATCAAGGGCACCCTCCAGTGTGAGTTCCCTGTCTACTCTGGAAGTGTTATAAGGTTCAGAGCTTCACCTGTTTCGTCCTGCTGTTGCCTGGTGCCTAGAAACCACTTCATCAATATTTGTTGATTAACCAGTGGAGTGGATGAGTACATGAGTGTCACTCCTGCCTCATTTTTATTACCTAGTAATATCAATTGGTTTGATTTCTCAGAATTCACCTTCTGATCTTTGCTCCACACCTTTCTTTTCCTGGGTAATCAAGTTCATCTGTGAGAATTAGCCCAGAAAGTGTTTTTATGCAGCATTCCCTGAACCCCTAGGTGAGACTAATCCACCTTTCTCTGTGCTTTCAGAACACTCTGTGCAAACTTCTACTCCAGGACTCCAAAGTGTCTTGAAATGCAGCAGTTATGGCTCTGTCAGCCCCATTACACAATAAGCTCCTTAGAAACACACCTAGCACCCAGTAGGAGCTCAGAAGCTATTCGGGGAGTGGATCTGCGTGATCTCAGATTTCCTCATTCATCTGGGACAGGGCCAGCTCTCCCTTCCTCCGTGAAAGCTTTTCAGTTGACCATTGGGTATATTGATCCTCTTAGAATTCCTACAAGTCATCATCCCCAAGTCATCTTTTTCCAGCTTCATCATACACGCCTTTTAAAAAAAGCTTTATTTATTTTTTAATTGAAGGATAATTGCTTTACATAATTTTGTTGCTGCTGCTAAGTTGCTTCAGTCATGTCCGACTTTGCGACCCCATGGACTACAGTCTACCAGGCTTCTCTGCCCATGGCATTTTCCAGAATTTTGTTGCTTTCCTGTCAAACTTCAACATGAATCAGCCATAGGTATACATACATCCCCGCCCTCCGTCCCATCTCCGGCCCCATCCTACCCCTCTAGGTCGATTCAGAGCCTCTGTTTGAGTTTCCTGAGCCATACAGCAAATCCTATTGGCTGTTTTACATACGGTAATGTAAGTTTCCATGTTACTCTCTCCGTACATCTCAGCCTCTCCTACGCTCTCCCCATGTCCGTAAGTCTGTTCTCTATGACTGTTTCTCCACTGCTGCCCTGTGAATAAATTCTTCAGTACCATTTTTCTAGATTCCGTATATATGTGTTGCTGGTGCTACTGCTAAGTCGCTTCAGTCGTGTCCGACTCTGTGTGACCCCATAGACGGCAGCCCACCAGGCTCTGCTGTCCCTGGGATTCTCCAGGCAAGAACACTGGAGTGGGTTGCCATTTGCTTCTCCAGTGCATGAAAGTGAAAAGTGAAGATAAAGTCGCTCAGTTGTGTCCCACTCTAAGAGACTTCATGGACTGCAGCCCACCAGGCTGCTCGGTCCATGGGATTTTCCAAGCAAGAGTACTGGAGAGGAGTGCCATTGCCTTCTCCTATATATGTATTAGAATATGAAATTTATCTCCCTCTTTCTGACTTACTTCACTCTGTATAATAGGTTCTGGGTTCATCCACCTCATGAGAACTGACCACATACTCCTTTTTTTTTAAGCTTGTAAGTTCCACTGGGTCTCATCTGCTTATTTTATCTTTCAGTCATTTTACGCATTTCTTTTGGCCATGCTGGGTCTTCACTGCTGCACGTAGCTTTCTCTAGTTGTAGGGCGTGGGCTTCTCAGTGCTGTGGCCTCTCTTGTTTCAGAGCACGGGCTCTATGGTGAGCAGGCTTCAGTATTTGCTATGCACAGGCTTAGTTTCTCAGAAGCATGTGGGATCTTCTTGGACCAGACATCAAACTTCTGTCCCTTGCACTGCAAGGCAGACTGTACCCCTGGACCACCAGGGAAGCCTTCTGTTTGCTTTTTTTAACTGCTTCAATAAGGTATGACTGACATACAGTAAGCTGCACACATGTAAAGAGTATGATTTGATAAGGTTTGACATAACAGTATGAAAAGACAAAAAGATAGGACACTGAAAGATGAACTCCACAAGTCGGTGGGTGCCCAATATGCTCCTGGAGATCAGTGGAGAAGTAACTCCAGAAAGAATGAAGAGACGGAGCCAAAGCAAAAACAACACTCAGTTGTAGATATGATTGGTGATAGAAGCAAGGGCCGATGCTGTAAGGAGCAATATTACATAGGAACCTGGAATGTTAGCCCCATGAATCAAGGCAAATTTGAAATGGTCAAACAGGAGATGGCAAGAATGAATATTGACATTTTAGGAATCAGTGAACTAAGATGGACTGGAATGGGTGAATTTAACTCAGATGACCATTATATCTACTACTGGGGGCAAGAATCCCTTAGAAAAAATGGAGTAGCCATCACAGTCAACAAGAGAGTCCAAAATGCAGTACTTGGACGCAGTCTCAAAAATGACAGAATGATCTCTGTTCATTTCCAAGGCAAACCATTCAATATCACAGTAATCCAAGTCTATGTCCCAAGTCTATGCTTCAGTAATGCTGAAGAAGCTGAAGTTGAATGGGTCTATGAAGACCTACAAGACCTTCTAGAACTAACACCCCCAAACAATGTCTTTTTTATTATAGGGAACTGGCATGCAAAAGTAGGAAGTCAAGAAATACCTGGAGTAACAGGCAAATCTGCCCTTGGAGTACAGAATGAAGCAGGGCAAAGGCTAATGGAGTTTTGCCGAGAGAGTGCACTGCTCATAGCAAACACCCTTTTCCAATAATACAAGAGAAAACTCTACACATGCACATCACCAGATGGCCAACTCTGAAATCAGATTGATTATATTCTTTGCAGCCAAAGATGGAGAAGCTCTATACAGTCAGCAAAAACAAGACCAGGAGCTGACTGTGGCTCAGATCATGAAGTCCTTATTGCCAAATTCAGACATAAATTGAAGAAAGTAGGGAAAACCACTAGACCATTCAGGTATGACGTAAATCAAATTCCTTATGACTATACAGTGGAAGTGACAAATAGATTCAAGGGATTAGATCTGATAGATTGAGTGCCTGAAGAACTATGGATGGAGGTTAGTGACATTATATAGAAGGCAGGGATCAAGACCATCCCCAAGAAAAAAGAAATGCAAAAAGGCAAAATGATTGTCTGAGGAGGCCTTACAAATAGCTGTGAAAAGAAGAGATGCGAAAAGCAAAGGAGAAAAGGAAAGATATACCTATTTGAATGTAGAGTTCCAAAGAATTGCAAGGAGAGATCAGAAAGCCTTCCTCAGCGATCAATGCAAAAAAACAGAGGAAAACAATAAAATGGGAAAGACTAGAGATCTCTTCAAGAAAATTAGAGAGAGGGAACACTTCATGCAAAGATGGGCTCAGTAAAGGACAGAAGTGGTATGGACCTAATAGAAAGTGAAAGTGAAGTCACTTAGTCTTGTCCAACTCTTTGTGACCCCACAGACTGTAGCCTACCAGGCTCCTCTGTCCATGGGATTTTCCAGGCAATAGTACTGGAGTGAAATGTCATTTCCTTCTCCAGGGGATCTTCCCAACTCAGGGCTCAAACCCAGGTCTCCCGCATTGTAGACAGACACGTTACCATCTGAGCCACCAGGGAAGTCCATGGACCTAACAGAAGCAGAAGATATTAAGAAGAGGTGGCAAGAATACACAGAACTGTACAAAAAAGATCTTCATGACCCAGGTAACCATGATGTTGTGATCATTCACTTAGAGCCAGACATTCTGCAATGTGAAGTTAAGAGGGCTTTAGGAAGCATCACTACAAACAAAACTAGTGGAGGTGATGGAATTCCAGCTGAGTTATTTTAAATCCTGAAAGATGATGCTGTGAAAGTGCTGCACTCAATATGCCAGCAAATTTGGAAAACTCAGCAATGACCACAGGACTGGAAACTGTCAGTTTTCATTCCAATCCCAAAGGTAGTGCCAAGGAATGCTCAAACTACCACACAATTGTACTTATCTCACACACTAACAAAGCAATCCTCAAAATTCTCCAAGCCAGGCTTCAACAGTACATGAACCATGAACTTACAGATGTTCAAGCTAGATTTTAAAAAGACAGAGGAACCAGAGATCAAATTGCCAACATCCATTGGATCATTGAAAAAGCAAGAGAGTTCAAAAAAACATCTACCTCTGTTTTATTGCCTATGCCAAAGCCTTTGATGTTGTGGATCACAACAAACTGTGGAAAATTCTTAAAGAGAGGAGAATGCCAGATCACCTGACCTGCCTCCTGAGAAATCTGTATGTGGTTCAGGAAACAACAGTTAGAACTGGATATGGAACAACAGACTGTTTCCAAATTGGGAAAGGAGTACGTCAAGGCTGTATATTGTCACCTGGCTTATTTAACTTATATGCAGAGTACATCATGAGAAATGCTGGGCTGGATGAAGCATAAGCTGGAATCAAGATCGTCAGGAGAAATATCAATAACCTCAGATATGCAGACAACACCACATTTATGGCAGAAAATGAAGAACTAAAGAGCCTCTTGATGAAAGTGAAAGACAAATGAAAAAGTTGGTTTAAAACTCAACACTGAGAAAACTAAGATCATAGCATCTGGTCTCATCACTTCATGGCAAATAGATGGGGAAACAATGGAAACAGTGACAGACTTTTTTGGGGGGGCTTCAAAATCACTGTAGGTGGTGACTGCCACCATGAAATTAAAAGATACTTGCTCCTTGGAAGAAAAGTTATGGCCATCCTAGACAGCATATTAAAAAGCAGACATTACTTTGCCAACAAAGGTCCATCTAGTCAAGGCTATGGTTTTTCCAGCAGTCATGTATGGATGTGAGAGTTGAACTATAAAGAAAGCTGAGCACTGAAGAATTGATGCTTTTGAGCTGTGGTGTTGGAGAAGACTCTTGAGAGTCCCTTAGACTCCAAGGAGATCCAACCAGTCCATCCTAAAGGAAATCAGTCCTGAATATTCATCAGAAGGATTGATGCTGAAGCTGAAACTCCAGTATTTTGGCTACCTGATGTGGAGAACTGACTCATTGGAAAACACCCTGATGTTGGGAAAGATTGAAGGCAGGTGGGGAAAGGGATGACAGAGGATGAGACGGTTGGATGGCATCACAGACTTAATGGACATGAGTTTGAGTGAACTCTGGGAGTTGGTGATGGACAGGGAGGCCTGGAGTGCTGCGGTCCATGGAGTCACAAAGAGTTGGACACAACTGAGTGACTGAACTGAACTAAACTGAAGTAACTATACAATTAATACATCATCCATCACTTCTAATTGTTTCCTTATGCTCCTTTTGTCTCTCATTGTATTTCCTTCCCCAATCATTGATTGCCTTTTTGTCACTACAGATTCATTTGTATTTTCTAGAACTTTATACAAGCAGAATCATAAATATGTGCTCTTTCCTTTTGTCTGCCATCTTTCACTAAGCATAGTTTGAGTCCATCCATGCTGTTCTGAAGTTGCCCAGTTGTGTCTGACTCTTTGAGACCCCATGGACTAGCAGCCTACCAGGCTCCTCCCTCCATGGGATTCTCTAGGCAAGAGTACTGGAGTGGGTTGCCATTTCCTTCTCCAGGGGATCTTCCCAACCCAGAGATCAAACCCAGGTCTCCCACATTCAAGGCAGATGCTTTAACCGCTGAGCCACTGGGAAGCCCGCTGTTGGGTTATCACTAATTCAATCCTTTTTATTGCCAAGTAGTATTCCATTGTACAGATACATCACAATTTGTTTATTCATTCAACAGTTGATAGACACTGAGTTAGCTATTACAAATAAAGCTACTATGAGCAGTTATATAATAATACAAGTCTTTGTATGGACAAGTTTTCATCTCTCTTATATAACTGCATAGTAATTGAATGGCTGAATCATATCATTGTATCTTTAGCTTCTTAAGAAATGTACAAGTTGTTTCTAGAATGTGTGTGCTCAGTCCTGTCTGACTCTTTGAGATAGTAGCCTGCCAGGCCACTGTGTCCATGTGATTTCCCAGACAAGAATACTGGAGTGGGTTGTCATGCCCTCCTTCAGGGGACCTTCCTGATCAAGGGATTGAACCCATGTCTCCTGCATTGCAGGCAGATTCTTTACTCTCTGTGCACCAGGGAAGCCCCATTTCAAGAATAGCTTTATAAGCTAATATTCTCATCTTCAGTGTGTGGGAACTTCAGTTTATCTACACCGTTGTTAACCCTTGGGGGGGTTAGCCATTAAAATAGGTGTGTAATGATATTTCATTGTGATTTTAATCTCTATTTCCTAATGATTAATGATATCAAGTTATCTTTTTAATATGCTTTTTTGTTATCTGTGTATCTTTGGTGAAGTCAGTACAAGTGTTTTTCCCACTTTAGAAAGTGTTGTTTTCATATTATTGAGTTTTGAGAATTCTTTATGTATTTTGGATGCAAATCTTTCAGCTGATATATGATTTGCAAATATATTTTCCCATTTGGTAATTTGCCTTTTCATTTCCTTTACAGTGATTTTTAATGACAGAAAATTTTAATTTTGACAAAGTGTGATTCATCAATTTATTCCTTTACAGACCATGCTTTTGATATTGAATCTAAGATATTTTTATCTATCCCAAGGTCACAAAGATTTATTTCTCTATTTTCTTTTAATAGTGTAAAGTAATTAGCCTCCAATTAAAATAAATTTATATAAAAAATAAAATACTAGATCTTACATTTAGATCTGTGATGCATTTTGAATTAATATTTACAATGGTTCAAAAGCAGAGACATTACTTTGCCAACAAAGGTCCATCTAGTCAAGGCTATGGTTTTTCCAGTGGTCATGTATGGATGTGAGAGTTGGACTGTGAAGAAAGCTGAGCCCTGAAGAATTGATGCTTTTGAACTGTGGTGTTGGAGAAGACTCTTGAGAGTCCCTTGGACTGCAAGGAGATCCATTCTGAAGAAGATCAGTCCTGGGATTTCTTTGGAAGGAATGATGCTAAGGCTGAAACTCCAGTACTTTGGCCACCTCATGTGAAGAGTTGACTCACCGTTAAAGACTCTGATGCTGGGAGGGATTGGGGGCAGGAGGAGAAGGGGACGACCGAGGATGAGATGGCTGGATGGCACCACCGACTAGATGGACATGAGTCTGAGTGAACTCCGGGAGTTGGTGGTGGACAGGGAGGCCTGGCGTGCTGCGATTCATGGGGCCGCAAAGAGTCGGACACGACTGAGCAACTGAACTGAATTGAATTGAACTGAAATCAAAGTAAATTTTATTTTGTTTTCAGAAATTCACTTGTTTGGCATCATTTGTTGAAAAGACTCTCCTTTTTCCATCTGATGCTTTTGCATCTCTGTTGAAAATCATTGTTCTACGTCTATATATAGTCTTAGTCTTAGTCTATAGTCTGAATCTATTTCTTGACTCTGTTCTCTTCCATTGATCCATCCATTTATCTTTGTACCAATTGCCACTTTTTCCTGATTATATATATAAAAGACTTTATAATTAGGCTTTAAATCAGATAGTGCTTGTTATCCAATTTTGTTCTGTATCAGTTATTTTGGTTACTATTTTTCCCAGTATATTATTCTACCCCCTTGTTTTTACAACAGAACTGTAAGCTGAAAGAGCTGGCAATATTTTATTCTGTCTTGACCACCTGAAAATATTTTACCATGCACATTAAGAACTTAATAGTTTTTTTTCATGTCTAGCAATTTTATCTGACATGCTTCTTCAGTAAACTTAAATATATGGCAGTCTTCCCCAGTCTCTTTGGAACGTGTTCTTCGCACTTGCCAGAATGGTTTGAGAATTTTTGAAGCGTGGCAGTTTCCCCCAACTTTAGTTAATCATACATAAAGCACTCACATACTGAACTACCAGCGATTCTATAGGTCGAGAGGCACGCTTTTGCCATAGAAGATAAGAAAGAGGAAGAAAAAACCCATGCACAGTAGGGACAATGCTGCAGAAGGTATTTTCCTGAACTTCTGACAATGCACGCTAATGGATCATTTATGCTGTATGCTGAAGCCTTTTGAATTCACAACAAGAGAAATCATCTCTGATGGTGCTTCGCTCAGCCAAGTTCTCCAATCAACCAAATTACAAAACCTGAAACTTGAAGGAATGAGACCATCTTAAGGACAAAAAGTCTGCTTGGCAGCTTAACTACTGAATAGCATGTGCAACAAGCTGGGAAACTGTCTAGAAAGGTACCCACGTACTCCACTATTCTGTGTGGTAACATCATCTAGTCCTTTGTTTATTGTTAAACAAGCAGTCTTAACGCTTCCTTTGCAATCCAGGAATAGTGAGTTTCTATGACATACCTATCCCAAGCCACTGGTCCAGATTCTAGATATGGGATATGACATGTGGAGGTTTCTAGAAATTGGTAGATGTTAAAGCATCTTTTCGTTGTCCTTGTCAATCCCTCCTGCCACCAAATTGAAATCACTGCAACCAATTCAAGTGGTTTAGGAGCAGAAAATTCTCCTTCTCATTAAAACCCAAATGGAAATATAAAACCTAAATTACCAGCTTTGTGTCAGAACCTAAGCAAGGATTGATGAACCAGAGTCTTGCCTTAATTAGGCTACCGTGCAGATGACGGTAAACACTTTTGAAAGATTCTTTGAATGGTATGTCTTGCAGATGGCTGGTGGATGGCTGATGGCCAGTCCTGTTCTGGTTCTTTTGTTCATCTATAAAATGAGTCTTCCTTGCTATTACACACTGTCAGAGATCAAAGCAATTGTATCACAGATGTCATTTTATTGTGGTATGAAAAATTGCTTTTTGGAGTCTCATCTTGTGCTAAAAAACTTTAAATAGTTTAAAAACCAGGATTCTCATTGAAATATAAACTAAATTCTCTAGCTTTTTTCTTCTTATACTTAATCCTAAAGTAAGGCCACTGAAAAATTAACTCATTTTTCAAAAATGTTTTTTCTTCAGTGTAAAGTGACTCAGGCATCTATCAATTTTACGAATGTTTCATATCAATGGAAAGCTCTATCTTGAGGGGCTTATTTGATATTGTTTGCATTTTCTGTAACAGATAACTCATCCATTCAACATATATTAATTAAACTCCTATTGTGAACCACTGTTGGGCCACTAAGAATGCAGTAATGGACAAAAGTTCATGGACAAGCATTTGTGTTCTTATTTGAGATGGAGGAAAACAGGAAGTTAGAATTTGTCAGTATTTTCTCTGTGAAGCTGTAGCACAGTTTTAAGGTTTTGATGGTCTCAGTGGCAGCAAATGGTTTACTGTTGTTTTGTGGTTTTAAATTCTAAGGTCTGCAAGGGGAGGCTGCTGCGATGTTCCTACAACTGGATGCCGTGCTGCACTTAGTCGCTCAGCATGGCCGACTCTTTGCGACCCCATGGACTGGCTGTAGCCTACCAGCCTCTTCTGCCCCTGGGGATTCTCCAGGCGCGTTCTGCCCTGAGTTCAACTTGTGTGTGCGCTCTTTTGCTCAGTTGTAACAGTCAGTTGTGTCTGACTCTTTGCAACCTCATGGGCTGTAGCCCACCAGGCTCCTCTGTCCATGGTATTTTTCAGGCAAGAATACTGGAGTGGGTTTCCATTTCCTTCTCTAGAGGATCTTCCCAAGCCAGGGATCGAACCTGGGTCACGAGAATTCTTTACCATTGAGTCACCTGGGAAGCCCCATTCTCTACCTTACCAGACTTTAAAAAAATCCCACCAAACACAGACACAATCACTCAATTGTATTATTGCTATACTTGGGAAGAGCTAGAGATTTGAGCTAGGACCCTCATGGTGAGTCCATGGCCAGGGGTGCAGCCATGTTTAACATGGTCCTTACTGTACTTTAAGGTGCCCTGTAAGTACTGAACAATATGAGTACTTGCCTGGAAAATCCCATGGACCGAGGAGCCTGGTGTGCTGCAGTCCATGGGGTCACTGAGAGTTGGACACGACTCAGTGACTTCCCTTCCACTTTTCACTTTCATGCATTGGAGAAGGAAATGGCAGCCCACTCCAGTGTTCTTGCCTGGAGAATCCCAGGGACAGCGGAGCCTGGTGGGCTGCCGTCTATGGGGTCGCACAGAGTCGGACACGACTGAAGCGACTTAGCGGCAGCAGCAGCAAACATATTTCCTGAGGTCATGAAACATAAGGTAAGAAGATGAGGGTTCTTAGAAGTTCACTGTTTTGGTCTTTGTACCCTATCTGACATGGGCAAATGTCAGATAATCTTTAGTTTAACCTTATCCCATGCTTTTAATTTTTTAATTTGTTGATGAAAATCTTTGACATAAAACCAAATTTGGGAACTGAGGGTCTATCTTTGAGTCCATAGTAATAATAGGATGGCCTTTTATTCTTCAGCAGCTTCCCTAATAACACATCTTTATTAAAGCACCTTCCATTATGGACAAATTTGATCAACATTATTGTTGCTGCTCAGGCTAATGGTATCTGTAAAATCCAACTGTGCAAAACTCAGGCCTGATCTTAGACGGTGTGTTGGAAGAGAAAAAACCAAAGCTCTTATTTGAGCATTTTTCATCTGGAGATGAATCATAGGCAATTAACAGGAACAATTCTAATTAACTGACATAATTAAAAAACTAATAATGTTTAACATTATTGTTTTATACAATGACATTAGCCTTAACCGCCTAGCAACACATCAAGACCTCATTTCCATAGTCACAGAGTATATTATTTATCCTGGGTTTCTCTGGTAACCAGTTTGACAATAGTAATGGCAATGTGAGTTCCTAAATTGTTTTGCCATACAGCTTTATAATTTATGCCATTGGCAGTAATTGTAATGTCTGTATAATTTCCTTTTAATTATCAACTAATGAAATTTACATTCATTGGGGTAAAACAAATATTCACATTCAACTTCCAATCACCTGTCCATGCTTTCATTTAATTTTCTCAAGTTTGGTGCCTTTTATTTATATTTTTAACATCAACTTGTGAGAGGAATATTAACACTTATTTCCTGATTAGTGCTTAGAGAAATATTGATTATGTGGTTCTTTTCTCTTCTTTGCCTTTAAATTTCAGTGTGTGAGTTTTTTAATTCAAGAAGATACATACTTCCTAGTTTTTTCACATTAAACTCCAAGGAGTTTAAGTGGAATTAATTTAGTAAACTTTAATTGCAGAATAATCTCTGCCTGTTCCCTTATCTCTTGATTTATTACAGGCATTTATTTCTACTTTGAAAAATTCTCATCAGTTTCCCAGGGAATTAATTTAGATTTCTAAAAAGAAAAAAAAAAAAAACAAATTGCATCTAAATTCAAATTAAGATGCTAATTACAATAATTATTTCATCACATTATATAGAAACTTTGTACATATGAGTATAGCAATTCTGAGGCAAAAAGTGTTGTTTTTTACAATCCTAATTCTTGCAACTTTGAACAGATGAGCTTCTTAGTTTAATTGGTTGTATACAAAAACATTGTCCCTCCAAAGAAGTTATGCTGAATGCTAATCAGCTGCTAATCTGAACAATTGATAATACATCATCTTTATAAGTGAGCTGAGTGCCAATATGAACCCTCTAAAGCAAGATGGGCTTGAGATGAGTAAACTATGGGGGTTGATCACTAACAGGCATGAATAGTATGCTTTGGACCATAGAGAGCCACACTCATGGAGTGCGATTTTCCAAATGCAGAAAAATTTATTGACAAAGTAATTATAACTTTATTATTATTATTAAAATGAAGAAGACTTTAGGAAGAACATTTGTTTATTCTGCACCTGGGCCCACATCATCCGGTACAGTTACTCTGTGTATCCAGTCCCTAGATGACCACAGGCTCCACACTCAAGGTTTAATTCTGCAAAAGCAACTGCTGGGAGAGTTGATGAAAGGGCATGCGCACCGCAGCACTGAGGGAAGGAAGACTTTAGTAGTCCTGGCTTGTTCTACTGATTGGGGAAAACATCAAGGATTTTTGACTCTGGTTATTGTTGTTTTGATTAATTCAAATGATTTCTTTTTGTGCCTCCTAAGATAAATGTAGACTTGATGCTTACCTACCCCCATAGATAATATTCATGCACTGAGAGTAGAGTTAATGGACTGTTCTTATGCAGTCTTTTATTTTTTTCCCACTAGACTGCAGACAAGTGTGTTTTAACATATTCATGCAATGTTCCTTTAAAGTTATCCTTCTTCATTTCACCTTTCCTGTTAAGCTTAGTTAAAAAGTCAGATTTTTGGACTTGAAGTTTGTTACTGAATCCTGCTAGGATTTTGAAGCCTGCTGCCTTAGGAAGAGTGTCAGATTTGGATATAAAATAAATTGGTCAGCTACTTACTATGTAAAGACAGAGACTTTACTCCTCTAATCCTTGGCTTCCTATTTTGTAAAATGGGGATAGATAATAACACCTGCGGGGAACACCCTTTGATGTAGGAAATGGCAACCCACTCCAATATCCTTCAGTTCAGTTCAGTTCAGTCGCTCAGTCATGTCCGACTCTTTGTGACCCCATGAATTACAGCACGCCAGGCCTCTCTGTCCATCACCAGCTCCTGGAGTCTACCCAAACCCATGTCCATTGAGTCGATGATGCCATCCAGCCATCTCATCCTCTGTCGTCCCCTTCTTCTCTTGCCCCCAATCCTCCTTGGCATTAGGGTCTTTTTCAATGAGTCAACTGTTCGCATGAGGTGGCCAAAGTAGTGGAGTTTCAGCTTCAATATCCTCACCTGGACAATTCCATGGGCAGAGGAACCTGGTGGGCTACAGGGCACGGGGTGGCAAAAAGTCGGACAAGACTGATCTGTTGAGCACAGTAATACCTGCTGGGAATTCCCTGGTGGTCCAGTGGTTAAGACTTCGCCTTCCAACACAAAGAGTGGGAGTTAGATCCCTGGTTGGGGAGCTAAGACCCTATATGCCTTGCAGCCAAAAATCCAAAACATGAAATCAAAACAGAAGCAGTATTGTAAATTCAATAAAGACTTAAAAAAGAAGGTAATGATACTGATTCCCTCTGAATTCAAATGAGAATTAAATGAGACAGTAGAGGTCAAAGTGATTTACAAACTATAAAGTCCAAAACAGCTATAAGATTCTGTTACAGTTATTTTATCCTTGCCTTCAGTTAAAAGTGGAACTAACTTTCGTGCAACTTCCATTTTGTAGAATGCTTACATCTATGAATAGATACTCAAAGTACATTTTTTCCAAAGTAAATCCATGGTATATCTTTGATTAGTGAAGACTATTTTATAAACATAAATTATGATCTCCTAACTTAACTGCTCTGTAAATTTGGTTTTTCATATTGATAATTTTATTTCTAAAATAATATACATTTTCAGTAGTAAGTCTTTGATAGATCTTAGCAGTCATGTTATTAACTTTTCACTTTTTTCCCCACCAATTTGGTTTTACTAGAGGCTGAGACTACGCTGTGGTCTTTATAAAAAGTGACTAATAAGTAGTTGTGTGTTAATATACAAAATGAACCACCATTTGTTAAAAGAGAAATATAGGCAATGAACATCTTGATGATTATGTGAATAACTGTTATAATATTTAGAATGTCTGTGATAAATTACATTGGTCAGTGTAGGCTTGTAGGATTTATATTCGGGTTCCAAATTATTTGTGCCATTTTTCTCTTATCCTAAGAAGGGCTGGTGGTGGTTGTCATTGTGGTTTAGTTGCTAAGGCAAGTTCAACTCTTTGTGACCCCGTGGTCTATAGCCCTCCAGGCTCCTCTGTCCATGGGATTTCCCAGGCAAGCGTACTGGAGTGAGTTGCCATTTTCTTCTCCAGGGGGTCTTCCTGACCCAGGGATTGAACCCACGCCTTCTACATTGCAGGCAGATTCTTTACTGCTGAGCTGCCAGGGAAGCCCCAGAAACCTGGACTATGGAAAATAAGACCACTGTTAGCATCGATGCCCTTTTTTGTTGTTGTCATCCATTGTTTGCAAAGCTCTCTGACAAAAAACATGGTAGATAGAAACACTATCTTTTGACTGTTTGGAAAGTGTTTGGAGGACAAAGGTATCATATACTATGTGGGGTTCTGTCCCTGAAGATTCTTTTTTATTAAGTTTGGGAAAACATCCTAACAAGGTAAAAAAAAATAAATAAAAGAGGTTGTTTATAGCAGTGTGAGATGAATGATAGACGTTTATGTGGCTTCTAGTAGATTTGGGGCAGAAATATCGATTTTACCCTCATCACATCCTCAGAGAAGCGGTACTTGTTGAAAACACAGGGTGCCAACCTGTGCATCCTACTGGCATTCCCTACTAATGTCATGACTTTGAGCAGTTCATTTTCTTTGTGTCTCAGTTTACTCATCTGTAAATGAAACTAATTATGGTATCTACTTGCTAAATTAGTATTTTATGTAATATCATTATTTTTAACCATGATTATTTTCATCTTTCAGATGAGAACACTAAAGAACAAGAAAGATAAGTAACTCACCTGGTAATATGCCTGGGATTTAAACCAAATTCTTAAATTCCATGCTATTTTGCTTTCCAGGAACAAAGTCTTGTATATATAAATGCATAGACCCCTTCTGAAAAAATAAAAGTGCATTTCCAATTTTAACACAAGTGGTAAATGTATCCCTAGGTTATCACTGAGACTTGAAAATCTGGAATTCATGGGTGAAACTCAACAGTGGAAGAAGCTCCCAATTAACTGAGAAAGCAGGCTTAGTCCATGGGAATACACAAGCTGAACTGCAATTCATGCTTTAAATATACGTTTAAAACAGTCAGCAAAGCATCAAAAGTTCTTAGTGAACTGCAAGCTAAGTATTCTAGCTAATGAATGTTATACTAGTCCCTATTTAGAGAGATCAAGAGAGAGTTCCCCTCGTCCCCAATTAATGAGCAGACTACAAAAGCCAAGAGGTTGTTCCACCCTCTCCTCAATTCAGATATGAGTAATAGAATAACTCCAAGTAAGAGTGACTTGAGCAAGTTAGAAGCTATTTCATTGCCACTTCAGGAGACCATGAGGTCCAGAGTTGCTCTGGTAGGACATGGCATCGTTTCCTTCTGTCTTGTTCCTTTATCTGTGGCTTTCATTTGCAGTGATCCTTATGGTTCATAGTGGCTGCTGGAGCTCCAGCTATTAAGTCCATATTCCAACCATGAGAATGCATGAGAGAGGGAGAGGGAGGACAATCTTCCTCTTGTCTTCCAGGACAGACGTTAGTTGCCCGACTCAGCTGATTGCAAGAGGCTGAGAAATAGTCTCTCTCTCTCTCTTTTTTTTTTTCCTGGATAGCTAAATGATCAGATAAAAACATCTCTGTTAAAGAGGAAAGTGGAGAAAACAATTGTCAGTTTCTGCCAGACTGCTCCTAAATCACCATTTATGGGCACCAGCCCCTATACTTTTTGACAGGCCAGTCCACATCCTGAAAAGATTTAAAAGTAAGAAAAGTGGATGGAAACTCTGGTCATTTTCAGTCCTACCATCAGCTTTTTCTTGCCCTGGCTGGGTGACTAAATGGCTTGATGGAGCTCAGTTGCCATTACCCTCTGTTTAATTTTCTTCACGTTTGTAAGCGTCAATCAAGTGCACTAGAGTTCCAGGTGAGAACTAGTGAAAAGACCTCAGATAAGCCTTTTCAAACAATATACTGTGATCTCCAGGTTTACCAAGAAAACTGTGCAGAGATGAATTCTCCACTTTGTTCTCAAAAACTGACACGTTCCCACAGTCTTCTTGAGAAAGCTCGATATGTGCAAAAAAGAAAAAGATGCACATGGATTTGCAAAGTATTCGCAGAGAAAATAATAATAGCACATATCATAGGCCATGTTCAGGCCTGTGTTTAAATAAAAGACTGATTATGTGAACAGACTCTAGACTGCAGCGGAGTGCCAGATCTCAACTTGTAGTTGTTGTTTCTGTTTTACTGGTGTTCTGCGTGATCTTGAAAGATTTATTTAAGCTCTGTGAATGTCATTTTCCGCTTCTGCAAATGAGAGACCGAAATTAGTACCCTATTTCTTTCCTCACAAGGGAAGAAGCTAATTAGTATAAAGCTGGGGCAATTATTTGAGCTCTGTAGAGAAAGATATAAGCAATTTCTTATTACTTCCTACAGGGAAGACCATTATTATTAATCTATATGTTTTTCTCTACCTAGAAAGCTCTTCCAATCCACCTGTGCCATCCGTCTTTCAGGATGAGTTCACTGATATCCCCTGGTTATGTGTAAATGTGCTTCTTCCTTCTGTAACACTCATGTGGTTTCTGACCCTTGCAGGATGCATTTGTACCTGTCACGTGACTTTTTATGACCCTATCATGGCTTTTCCCTATGATCTATTGGCTGGTATAGGGATTAAGCATGCAGGCTTTGCGAGCAGAAAACAACTGAGTTCAAACTCCCGATCTGACACTTGCTAACTCTGTAAACTTCAGTAATTTAACTTCTTAAGCCTCAATTTCCTCAACTGTTAAGTAGATATAATTAATACCTGTTTCATGGGACTGTTTGAAGAATTAATTAAGATGATGTGTATAAAGCATCAACCCAGCTTTACAGTAAAAGCCTAATAAATGAATGCTATGCTGAAGCTGAAGCTCTAATACATTGGCCTCCCGATCAGAAGAGCAGACTCATTGGAAAAGACCCAGATGCTGGAAAAGATTGAAGGCAAAAGGAGAAGGAGGCGGCAGAGGATGAGATGGTTGGATGGCATCACTGACTCAATGGACATGAGTTTGAGCAAGCTCCGGAAGATGGTGGAGGACAGAGGAGCCTGGTGTGCTGCAGTCCACGGGTCGAGAGGAGTTGGATATGACTGAGCGACTGAGCAACAATCATCGTTTCAGTGCACTTTTCAAAGATAGGGACTTTTCTTTATTGCTATGTCTCCTGAAACCGAAATATTAGTTGGGCGGTAGTTAATGAAAATATTTATCTTTTGGTTGTGTATGATGACTGGCAATGATAAGATCATACAGTTTAGAAATGACGGGGCTGGAATTTGAACCCAGGTGGTCTGATTCCAGACTTCCTACAAGTAGTTGCCACTCTCTTCTGCAGACCACTGAAGTTCTTGCAAGGTAGCACGCAGGGACCCCCAAGGACTCTCAGAGGTCTGCCTCTGTGGATGCTTGTCGGGCTTCACTGGGATCAGCAGCTCATGTATGGTGTCTCCTGAACAGCTGTATGTGCTGACGGATTCCGGACACCGGACTGTGCCGCTTCAACTTGACCCACCCTTGATCCTTGGAAGCAAGAGGTGGCACGGGTGCCCCCCCTCCCCCTCCCACAGGTCTGCGTTTTCTCCAGCACACTGGGACACTCATGGGGTCTGGCACAGTCACAGCTGATGCCCTGACCCCGGCTCTGCCAACATGCTATCGATAGTGCCCATGTGGCGATGCCTGCCTGTCCCCAGGATGAGGGCAGACTGGTCTAGCCATTTTCTCCCCCATGGACTGGGACCTAAAATGTACTACTATTATTATTAATTTCTATTATTTCTCAACTATCCATGCTATTAAGGGAAGCACACGTATTCATCGAAAATATTACACCTGACTTGGTGTGTGCAGGAAAAGCAGACTACAAATTATGTGATAGGGTTATGAATGTGCAGACACACAGACACACACACACGTATGCACACAGTGGATCCCTCTGCACCATCTCACTGCCTTTATTTCTGTCTCACTCTCGAGGGAGCTAGGGCAGAGAGTCAGGAGTAAGGGTTTCGAGAAATGGAGAAATCTTTTGAGTTCACTAGTTGTGTAATACAGATAGATGTCATTAAATGGCTATTACACGGGATGATACATGCCTGGAGACTGAACGGAATGACCTTTGCCAAAACCGACCAGAGCGCCTACAGGCATCCCTGAGTCTGCAGGACTCTAACCCTCCTTGGTGGTCAACAAAACTCTCTGAGCATTTTATCTTCATCTGAGTAATTTCTATCTTCACAGAGAGAAACTGGGGGAATATATGCTGCTATTATTTTGCTGTTGGCCAAAACGGCTTAGAAATTCTTTACTCAAATCACAAAGCTGGGGCACAAACTTTTAGTGAATCAAAGAGTGCATTTTAAAGTTGATTTCTCAATTTTAGAGAAATTGTTTGAGATCTCTGGGAGGTAACTTTGGGAGACAGAGTCGTAGACCAGGCTAGATAGTAACATTTAAAACAAAAAATAACCAGGGAGGACAAAATCATGTCATTTTTCTGTGATGCTCACCAGATTGTTTTGAGGTCATTCTTCAAAGATGAGTTAGAAAAATATGCCGCTGATGATGGTGTCACTGCGGGAATACAAGTATGTGAGTCTTTTAGAATATTTCATTCGAAGGGGATCAAACAAACCTGAATATACGAAATCTGAAGTTTGTTAAAAACTGACAGCTCTTCTTTGGAGATGTGCTTTGTTCTCTTAATACTTCTTTGATTGTTCAAATCAGTGAATGACTCTCTTTTCTGGAGAGACTTAATGTGGGGACTTTTAAAAAGTGTCAACAGAACAGGGATATTACAGCAAGAGAAGAAGAACATGTACTCTGCTGTTTTGCTCTTGCTCCTGAGTGTTAAATACCATCCTGGTTCAAGTCTCTGGCTTAAAATCATCTTTTCCCAAAAATCCACGCCATTTGGTAGGGAAGCAGATACAAGTCAAGCTGATTTAAAAGGACATGGCTTTCTGAACTTTTCCCTCTGGTTATAATATTGGACTATGATATAGCCTTTTTTTCTTAACTTTTTATTTTATATTGGAGTGTCTGTTGCTTAGCTGCGTCTGACTCTTTGCAGCCCCATGGACTGGGGCTCGCCAGGCTCCTCTGTCCATGGGATTCTCCAGGCAGGAATACTGGAGTGGGTTGCCATTCTCTTCTCCAGGGGATCTTTCTGACCCAGGAAATGAACCTGGGTTTCCACATTGCAAGCAGGTTCTTTACAGTCTAAGCCTAATTTAGGCCAAGTCCCTGGGTTAAAATAATCTTTTCCCCAGAATCCAAGCCATTTGGTGGGGAAGAAGATACGAAGCAAGCTGCTTTAAAGGGACATGGTTTTTCTGACCTTTCTTCCCCTGATTATAGTATTGTACTATGACATAGCTTTTTTCCCCCTACTTTTTATTTTATATAGGAGTATAGTTAATTAATAGTGTATATAAGACAAAAATGAAGTCAGTCATAAACCCATTACCCTATATGACAGGAGGCCCACAGTCCCCTTTATAACTTAGTGGCAATATTAAAGTTATTTAGCACCATTTTGGTGGGAAAAGATTTCTTAAAGGAACTTTACAATCATTATACACCCTGTTTTTCTGCAACATTTGATTCTTATCTTCTAGAAAACTATCAGGTTTTTTAGTATCACTTCATAATATACTATGATTTGTTAATCATATTTTATTTCTGTAAGAGAGGGAAAAATCATTAGCTGTACAAGGAGTGTGAGTGTGCATGAGCTTCAAGTCTGCAAAGGGAAGTTTGATGAAACCTCCCCCAGACTTCAGAGCTTCTCAAATGTAATGTGTGTAAGGATCACCCAAGGTTCTTGTTCAGTTGGAGATTTGGATTCATTTGGTTTGGCTGGAGCCTTTGTTTACCGTTTCTAATAAGATCCTGCAAGATGCCTATACTGTTGGTCTGAGGGCTGCTTTTTGGGTAACAAATATCTCAGAAAATGTTCCTTCCTGAGGAGTGCTTATTAAAAACAAATAAGGAGAGGCACAACCTCCCAATTAAAACTTCGACACATGCCCGCAGTGATTCATGACATTCTGGGTTCTGGAAGTCGTTAGGAGACTCAGTACAGCAATGCGCTTATTTCTGTGTGTGCAGCGCGCGGGATCAATCAGTGGTGGCCAGGGCCAGGTGTTGTCTGATTGGTGAATGTTTGGGGGAAGGAGACTTTGTAGTTATTTCAGGTGTGAGTGTATTCTGTTTTAAAACAATAAGATCAGGGCTGGTGGTTTTGAAGATCCGAAAACTCAGGGACATATGGCGCCTTTCGGTAAGCACATAAATCTTCTATGTGAGAAAGGAAAGGAACTCTTGGGTTTAATTAAGAAATTTGTTAAACACAGAAACCTTGTCAGATATTTTGCTTTGATGTGAATTCTTCGACAAAAGTGGGGACTTAGGCATGATGAAGATCAAGGTGGTTGCAGAAAACAGTGCAAACTACAAAATCAAGGAATTCTCCCCAGGGAGGCCATGAGGATCTTCTCTACAGTTGCTGTTTTACTTATTCTCCCACGTACTGGGCTTGAGGTTACTATACCAGGACTAGACCTTGGCATCCAAATGTGCTTTCTCATATCAGAGAAATTATCTAATCCTTGATCATGGTCTCAAGAATGGTAGATACAGGCTACCATGGCTGTATCTCTGAAAGCCCAGATACAAGAAAGCGCTATTTACACACTGCTGTAGCATCCGAGCAGAAGGATGGTTTAAGAGCACGTTTAGAGAAGTGAAATGTCCAACATCAGTTTGTAATAAGAATAGAGATTTTTTTTAAAATCGATGTAGAGCTATAAGTTTTTGCAAATTTCTAGTCATATTTTCTAAAGATGCTCAGATTGAGAAAGAACTTGAATTGTGTTCTACATATTCTTTGAAGGATGGCTCTAATGTCCTAGAAACTTCACAGGTTGGCCAAATCGTGTTTTGCTGGAAACCTAGTCCTACAAGTTTACTTCTGTAAACATGAGTCCCCTTTTCAAGTCTCTTTGGGAAATAATGCAGAATATATGTTCCTCATGAAGATTCACAATGCACTCTAATCAAGTGAATATGCTGAGACATCCTGTGATGGTTAGAGCCCTATTTACTCCTATTTCTCACACTGGTAAACTATTAACATCCTGCACAACACTTTTGAAAACCAAAGGGCCTCTGATCAAGCTTTTGATATCAGAGGGGTGATTTTTATATTTTCAAATATCTGTGATTTCTATTTGTTGTTGCAGCTTTGTTATGTTCACTGTGTTAAAGATTCCAGATAATTTTAGAGAGATGAAAAGATTAGTGGAAAGTTCTGGGAAATTTTCTTAGCTAATTTCATATACATACAGAAGTAATTTCTAATCTCCAGCATATGGTTATACAATTTTGATCTCTTGTGAATATCACATTTGCTCACTTAGATGGAAATCCCTAAGATGAAGTTTTAGAGTGAAGAGTTGGGAGCCTAATAAAATCCTTCCTATAAAGGAGCAATTAATGTCATTTTATCAATTGATTGACTAAACTTGTCTGAGGTATAGCAATTACTTTAGGTCTTGAGTTTTACTGGGTGCTTTGGAAAACACAAAGGACAAGATTTCTGACTTTTAAGAATTGACAACATAATTGGAGAGATCAGACTGCCACCCCACCTTCAAAAGTTAAATACAAATAAAGATCATGTATATATATATTTTTCGCTCTAATATAGTCCCACTTCTCTGCTTTGCTTTGGTTTATTGTGCTTTTTAAAAATCTTTTTTCTTTTTCAAATGTATTTATCTTTTAACTGAAGGATAATTGCTTTACAGAATTGTGGTTTCTGCAAACATCAACATGAATCAACCGTAGGTATCCATATGTCCCCTCCCTCAAAAGTAAAGATCACTATCTGTTTAAATGTCACATGCATGATAAAGATATTTTGGACCCTGGATAGTTAGAGAAGAAGGGTTTTGCATGCTCCTGGAGAATGGGAGTTTCTTTCTCACTCCTTTACCCATCCTCAAAACTTACTATAGAGTTGCGTTGAGCTGCCTTGGTTGGGTTGAATGGTCGAAGAGAACTTCATGAAGGACAGTGGGCTTGAGAACATTCTCATCTGAGGATCCTGTGATTATGGGCTCAAAAGGGTTTCCTCCATTTAGGTTATAGGAGCAGCCTCATGGCAAAAAAAACGTGCAAGAGCAAGCAGGAATCTCAGAAGAAATCATAGGAGATCTCCAAGCTCAACCTCGTGAGGGCTCAGCGTTCGAAAAATGGCTTAAGCCAAGGCTAGGATCCAACAAATAAATTCCCTTACACAGAATGGTGGGAAAGCTAACACACAGCTATTTTTCTCTCTCCCTCAAATAAATACTATCCTCGGCATCCACTTTCATAACCATCAATCTTGTCAATCTTAAAGTTTCACCTTGCATCCTGAAAAAGATACTGTACATCCGATAGACCCTCATGCATTCTCCACACATGTATGTGCTTTGTAGGGTATTTTCATTTTCTCTGAAAGGTAGGAACATCTTGCCTTGCTTTCTGTGGATTTAAAGTTGTTTTTGATTTTTTTTAATTTTAAGTTTATTTATTGAAGGATAATTGCTTAACAGAATTTTGTTGTTTTCTGTAAAACCTCAGTGTGAATCAGCCATAGGTATACACGTATCTCCTCCCTTTTGAACCTCCCTCCCATCTCCCTCCCCATCCTGCCCCATCCCACCCCCCAGGTTGATACAGAGCCCCTGTTTGAGTTTTACTGCTACTATGAATGTTTCTCTAACCTGGGACTCATTACAGAAGAGATCTCTATCAGGGAGAATAAGGGAGAAAGATGAAGAATTATCTGGGCCCAAATGAACTACATCTAGTCACCTATATACTGATTAACATGATCTGTTACTTGGGGGAATAATTGGTTTCTGTCGGGTTTTGTGCCTGTTACTCCCATGCAGGTGTTCAAACTCCATTGCATCCATATATCCTTGGTGGTGCCTTTGACTATATTTGCTCAACTCTTGCCAAGTTAATAGACCATGGAGAAGAATGTGATGAACGGATGAGATGGGAGCGCTAGCGAGAAGAGGACCACAGTGCTGGTGGAATTGCTATAGGACAAGCGACTTAGGGAAGAAATGGGGCTGCAGGGACTCCCAGCTTCTTGTAGCTTCGCTGTTCCCTGTGACTGGCCGTGGGATCTTTGAAAGTCATTTAACCTCTCCAAGCTTCTTTTTTACAATGGTGAGCTTGAAATGATGCTGTTTACTAGTTCAAAACAGGCTTTGGGATCCCTTACGCTGTCAATTGCTTGATATTAATAATAATTGCCTACAGATTTTCCCAAACCATTTGCATGAAGAGTCTTTGCACCAGGAGGTTAAATTACAATATGCTAATAGTCAGTCAGTGTGGAACAGGATACTTTCCTTCACCGAGCTGAGCCGTTTGCTTGCTCAAAGCAAGTGCATTCCATCTCAGACTTGCATTTTCTATTTTTTTTCTCTTTCAAGCTTACAGCTGTCTTGGCATTAGGGAATGCAATCTTCTTGACCTAACTTTTCCTCTATACTTCCATTGTGCTGCGGTATTTCAGAAACCATGCCTGTATCTCTCTTCCTGAAGCAGTGATGGACACATTCCTATAGCTGTGTGCAGCTGCAGTGAGATGCTCTCAGAATTCTTGTGAACAAAGAGAGCTCTGTGCCGAGATGTAGCTTAAAGGAATGGCATGAAATGTGAGGAAATGTGTAGGAATCTACCCAAAGCAGAAACCATAGGAACTAAACGTCAACCCAGAACAATGTAAATAGACAAATCTAACGTGCACAGGCTGAATAAACCAGAGCGTGAGCAGAGGACAGAAATGTCAGCGGCCTGGCTCGGGTTTCTAACCTGCTTGGAAGGACACAAAACAGTGGTTGAAAGTGAGGGAAAGGCTGCTGGAAAGGTATTTTTGGCAAAATTTATAATTTCCCCTCTTTGGCCAAGAAACAAGTCAACGAACAGGACTTCATGATAAGATACCAAGTGAAAAAGTGAACGCACGAAAGAGGCATATCACATTCTCCTACCTTGAGAATCCTGCAGTTTAGTGGGTGAAATGAGATAATCCCTCAAAATGGACTCCTAGTCAAGTTCCTCTCTATGTTGAGAAATCAGTGGATTTCACGAAACCGTGTCTCTCGGATGAAGAGCAGGCTTATCTGGAGAAATCCATGGCAGAGTTTGAGTTTTCCGGAGGTGGAATATCATTCCCAGTTGCTTGGGGACTTGATCAAGTTTATCACTATATTCCCTGCACCTGGAAGAATTCCTCTGTATAACATTCAATATCTGTTGAATGAATGGATTAATGAACAGAAGTGTAACTGAGCAGCAAGTGTGTAAAAAGTGAAAGAGTTACTAGCTTAGTCGTGTCTGACTCTTTGTGACCCCGTGGACTGTAGCTTGCCAGGCTCCTCTGTGGGATTTCCCAGGCAAGAATACTGGGGTAGGTTGCCATAACCTTCTCCAGGGGATCTTCCCAATGCAGGGATTGAACCCACCATCTCTTGTGTCTCCTGCATTGGCAAGCAGATTCTTTACCACTGAGCCACCAGGGAAGCCTTTCTAGCTCTGTGGCAATGTTTAATTGTTTTGCCACTTATAAGACTTAGTTTCCCCTTTCTGTACAATGGGGTAGGTATAAATTCATGGGCCAGCTCATCTGGGCCAGGTGCAAACCCTCAAACTTGGAGTTATGCAGCAGACTGTAGACTGCAGGGTTCTATAAAATGCAGGCATAAGCAAAGACCCTGCTTAAACCACACCGGAGACTCAGCAGTGAAGTGCAGGCCGTGCCCAGGGCATCACTAACTCAGGCCACAAAACTAAAATGAAAATTCAGTTCACTTTCTAAGAAAGTAGACTGACAATGGTCGTATAATAAGATGTGTCAGCGATTTCTTTTTGAACAAAAAGTATTCGAGGAGCAAACTGAAAAGTAGGATTTACAACATTAACTATAATCACAGAGTAATGAGACTGATGGGCCACCTGTGTCTCCCAGTCTCCATAACTCACACATAGACTTGACTTTCCACTGCCAGAAAACCTTTCTTGACTACCAACTGTTTAAATATAAGGAGGGTTGTAGAACTGTTCAAAGAACTAGATGTTAAAACTACTTAGCAAGAAAACTAAGGTATCTGGTGAAGTAACTCAGTGACGACTCAGTCATGTCTGACTGCAACCCCGTGGACTGCAGCCCGCCAGGCTCCTCAGTCCATGCGATCTTCTTAAGTGAAAAAGTGAACGCACGAAAGAGGCATATCACATTCTCCTACCTTGAGAATCCTGCAGTTTAGTGGGTGAAATGAGATAATCCCTCAAAATGGACTCCTAGTCAAGTTCCTCTCTATGTTGAGAAATCAGTGGATTTCACGAAACCGTGTCTCTCGGATGAAGAGCAGGCTTATCTGGAGAAATCCATGGCAGAGTTTGAGTTTTCCGGAGGTGGAATATCATTCCCAGTTGCTTGGGGACTTGATCAAGTTTATCACTATATTCCCTGCACCTGGAAGAATTCCTGCTGTATAACATTCAATATCTGTTGAATGAATGGATTAATGAACAGAAGTGTAACTGAGCAGCAAGTGTGTAAAAAGTGAAAGAGTTACTAGCTTAGTCGTGTCTGACTCTTTGTGACCCCGTGGACTGTAGCTTGCCAGGCTCCTCTGTGGGATTTCCCAGGCAAGAATACTGGGGTAGGTTGCCATAACCTTCTCCAGGGGATCTTCCCAATGCAGGGATTGAACCCACCATCTCTTGTGTCTCCTGCATTGGCAAGCAGATTCTTTACCACTGAGCCACCAGGGAAGCCTTTCTAGCTCTGTGGCAATGTTTAATTGTTTTGCCACTTATAAGACTTAGTTTCCCCTTTCTGTACAATGGGGTAGGTATAAATTCATGGGCCAGCTCATCTGGGCCAGGTGCAAACCCTCAAACTTGGAGTTATGCAGCAGACTGTAGACTGCAGGGTTCTATAAAATGCAGGCATAAGCAAAGACCCTGCTTAAACCACACCGGAGACTCAGCAGTGAAGTGCAGGCCGTGCCCAGGGCATCACTAACTCAGGCCACAAAACTAAAATGAAAATTCAGTTCACTTTCTAAGAAAGTAGACTGACAATGGTCGTATAATAAGATGTGTCAGCGATTTCTTTTTGAACAAAAAGTATTCGAGGAGCAAACTGAAAAGTAGGATTTACAACATTAACTATAATCACAGAGTAATGAGACTGATGGGCCACCTGTGTCTCCCAGTCTCCATAACTCACACATAGACTTGACTTTCCACTGCCAGAAAACCTTTCTTGACTACCAACTGTTTAAATATAAGGAGGGTTGTAGAACTGTTCAAAGAACTAGATGTTAAAACTACTTAGCAAGAAAACTAAGGTATCTGGTGAAGTAACTCAGTGACGACTCAGTCATGTCTGACTGCAACCCCGTGGACTGCAGCCCGCCAGGCTCCTCAGTCCATGCGATCTTCTAGGCAAGAATACTGGAGTGGGTTGCCATTTCCTTCTGCAGGGGATCTTCCCAATCCAGGGATCGAACATTGCAAGCGAACTCTTTTCCGTTTGAGCTAGCAGGCAATCCCCGTATTTGGTAGGTATCAAGGTATTTGGTAGGTATCAAGGTACTTGGTAGGTAGCTAATTTTTAAAGTTTTGTATATAATGTTTATCTTTTCTCTAATATGAAAAATGGTATTTTAGAAAAGGTGGAAAATATAGGAAAGAAAGAAGGCATCCAGAAGTCTATAATAGAAAAATTTATTAATTAGTAATATATATAAGCAATTACACTATTTATTTCTAAGTGCTTACAATAATAAAATGAACTATCATAATAAAACGAACATTTTATTGTATTATTAAATACTTTTTACCAATTGCATCAATCAACATGCAGTCTAAATAAACTGACTACTAAAGCAAGGGAATCAATTCATAGTTCCACTTGAAACATTAAAGTGTATTCACCATTTATAAACCTGTCAGCACTAAATATTTCATTTTAAACAAATAAAAATTTGTACCAGCTTAATTCCTAGAATACATTTATTTGATTAGTGGAGATTGAACAGTTTTCCATGCACTTATTGACTAACTATATATTACACGTGTCCTCAGTTGCTCAACTGTATCTAACTCTTTGTGACCCTATGGACTGTAGCCCTCCGGACTCCTCTCTCCGTGGGATTTTCTCAGCATGAAGACTGAGTGGATTATCATTTTTACCTCTGGGGATCTTCTCAACCCAGGGATTGGACCTGCATCTCCCGTGTCTCCTGCGTTGGCATTTAGAATCTTTACTACCGAGCCACCTGGGAAAACCAAGTATAAATTCTCTTTTGGACATTACCTGATCCTGACCTTTATGCAGTTTGAAGGGGAGGGTGAGTCGAAGGTTTTATTGGCTCCTTCCTAGTTGGTAAGACCTATTTCTGTAAAAGAATAATAAACTGTCTGTCATTTATCTTTCTCTGTCTGTTATTTGGCTTTCTTGCGGTCGTTCTTCATCACAGAAATGTGATATTCTCTTGTGTTCAAATCTCAGGGTCTTGGAAAGAATGATAAATGCGAATGCATAAGTAAATAAATCTAATCAGGACCTTCCTGAAAGAGTTCGGAAATGGGGGCGGGTAAGTTTGTGGCTGCAGGTGGCTGCAGGCCTTCGCTAGTCCAGCCCCAGCCCTCTGACGCTGGCAGGGTGGCCAGATTATAGTCACATTCCCTGCCACCGCTCCAGGGGAAGGCACAGGCTGGGTGCCCTTCCTGCTGCTCAGAGGTGGATAACCTCCTGAAGAACCCCGTCAGAGAGCGAGTTACTTAAAATAAAATGAGAGGAAGACTTTAAAGAGATGGAACATCTGCGATAAACTCATTTTCTGTGTGAGCACCCATGGAGATGCCTGTCTGGGTCGGTTGAACGGCATTTCTAGGGCAGTTGAAAATTCATTTCATTTCATTATTGGAACAGTTCAGGCACCCTGGTTTGGATCAGGGAACGGCTTCTTAAACCTGCAGGAAGCTCATTTACCCCTGCTGAGGCTCCAGTTCCCTCTCTTAGGGGAAGGTAGAGAGGTCTCGCTTACAAATCCTGGCAGATACATATATATATATATGTGTCTGTCTATATATCTTCCTTGATCATATAGACAAGATAGATTTGTATTGAAGGAATGTGAACATTTCTGCCTCAAGCAGCCTTAATACTATCCTTTTTCTGTTTGATTTGGGTCTGTTTGAAGACTACTTTCCTAACTCTCTCATCTGTTAAAAACACTGCTCTTGGTGCATTCTTACACAGAGAAGACACCTCTGAGGTGGCGCACAGCAGAACAGAGTATCAGTTCTCTCAACAGCCAGCCGTGAGGCAAGTTGGGGTATTTTTCAAGCAGCAAACACTGATTGAGAAAACTTTTAAAGAAACCCAGATGGCATTTACAGAGTCAGAACAAAATTAATGGAAGGAGGAAAAAAAATCCACATAACTCAAAGCCTTCACGAGAGCCTTGCTCTACCTCTTCTTCCGTGTGACACTCCTGGTCTCAGAAGCTGTAACTGGAAGCCTGTTCCTTCACCTTCCACGTCAGAGAAGGAGCCCAAAGCCAGCAGACAGTGGGAAGAGGCAGGTGAAGCGACCGAGCCTGGGGCAGGGGGCACAGTGTGAAGGATGGGGGCGTATGATTGGCATGACACAGGATAACGGAAGACAGGCAGCCAGTTACAGCAATTCTGCATCCATAGAGAGGACTGGCAAGGAGCGAGTGGGAGAAAAGAGAGCTGATTAGTGGGTACCAACATCCCCGAGTCCAGGGAGCAGGCGCTGCTGCCGGGGAATCCGGACAGCTGGGGCCCAGAGCAGGTGAGAGAGTTTAGAAAGCAAGTGACTCCAAAGGGGAGTTTCCCAGGGGAACTCGGTGCAGCCCCCATCCCTGGGTCCTTGGCAGGAATAAGCCTCAGGCCTTCTATAATAATACGAAGGATGGAATAATGTAAGGGATGGAATAAGCTCTCCATCCCTCTTGGAAGCAGAACCGGACAGTCACTGAAGCGTGGACCTAGGCTCAGGAGAAACATGTCAGAACCCAGGAGAGATGGCTCCCAAAGATGGTAGCAGATCCACCGCTGAGCATGGGTAGGGCAGCTCCACAGAGGATTCCGCCTGAGGCCCCCTCTGCACGTCTGGGGTTCTGGACCCTTCTCAGGTCCCTACTAAATATAGGATCAGTCTTACACCTCCAGACAGCTACATCTGCTGAAGAGAGAGAGAGAAATAGAAATGACAGAGACAGAGTGTCCAGTTGGACTAAAGACAAATCTGTATGATAATAATGAGGTGGTAAAGAATGGTAAAGAATGGTGGTAAAGAATCTGCCTGCAATGCAGGAGACCTGGGTTCGATCCCTGGGTCGGGAAGATCCCCTGGAGGCAAGCATGGAAACCCGCTCCAGTTCTTGCCTGGAAAATCCCATGGACAGAGGAGCCTGGTGGGCTACAGTCCATGGGGTTGCAAAGAGTCAGACACAACTGAGTGATGAACACTTTGTAGTTAGAATTGAAAATTTAAGAATATTTTACTAACTTTAATACCTGGTAGTAGGTGTGCATGTGTTTTTAAAATTGGACTTTCATGTCAAAGTTGATTAACTTTTCCCAATGGAAAAGACCAAACTAGGAATTAGTAGGCAAGGGAAGACGGGGAGGGCAGGAGGACTCAGAAGCCCAGCATGCACTGGAAGAATCGTAGCACCAAGATTCTTAGTGGGAAAGGCTCTGTTAATGTTCACTTCACACCCCAAGCTACTTCTATCTTGTAAGTAGCTTATCTGTCCTGGCCTTGTGCATACAGTGGGAGCCTTATTAATGCACATTGCTGGACTGGAAGCATCACAGGCAATCAGGGAAGCTGGTCTTGTGGCTAAGCAACTGGAACCAGTTCTGGTCCAGAGAGAGCTCGGCTCTGCTCTTTGGGATTAAGTAGCAGGCTCATGGACTGAAGCAGGGTCGTGCCAGCAGTGAAACCGAAGCCTACACCCGTTATGTGAAATGCTTTGCGAGCACTGAGCCCTTTGAGACGGGCACTAAGTAGCAGAGCTTGCACACCGATTTCTCTGGCTTGGAATCTTCTGGCACTAGATACGGTAGAATGTCTTCTTGGTCTGGAATGTTCGTTAGATGGAGGGTCAGCCTGGTAGATTCTCCATGGTACTGAAAGTACAGGATGACGGATCTGGTACAGGGTATTTGACCTGAATTCCCGACCTTCAACTGATTCACCTTTTGCCCGCGTGAAATTAGTAAAATGGCTACATTAACATTTCTTTCAATGCTCTCTTTTAAAGAGTACATTTTTAAGCACTGAAATAATGCATTTAAATGTGCTCTGCAGAATGCGCGTTGTTTATAATAGACCAAGAAAATTGCAAGTGCAAAAGTACAAATTGTTTTAGACATGAGCAATTTTTGTACTTAGAGTACTTATAACAGCCTAGAATGCACATTTTAGTGTATAAGTGCTGAGAAATATCTTTTTAAATGTTGACTTGTGATATAGACATATCAAACATTCTCATTAATTGCAAATACATCTCAGTTCCTCTCTATTTCTTGAATTAGAATAATGCCTACCTCATTTTGATGACCAAGACAGAGCAATTCACACATATATAATTTATGAGTAGGAAGCAAGATGGGAAAAAAAATGTACAAAATGCTACGGCCTTTACTTCAAAAGACAAACACCTTTATTTTATGTATTTGAACAACAGAGCTTGTTGTTAGATCTGAACCATAAAGGTGGAAACTAGGAGAAAGAAAAATAGAAAGGAAGGAAACAGAAATAGAATAATGGTGGGGGTTTGGGGAAATAACAGTTATTTATCCATATGACAAATAAAAATGAATGATTTTTTGGCAGAAATATTTCATTAAGGTAGGGTTGTGCCTTTTTTACTCATTTATATTAGGCTCAAATGCCAGAAAAATGTTATTATTTTGCCTACTCTCATTTATTAAAATCATTTTTAAATGTAGTTCCCAGACTTCCATCTGTCATATCAGGAAATAAGCTAATTTTCTCTTTCCTTTTTTTCCCCAAATATACTAGAAGAAATTAGATAAACTAATGTAATGTAGTTGATTATATATTTTTTCTACTGTATAAGAATTCACAACCTTGTTAGAAAACTCTGAAATATAGAAAAATCTATAACCACTTAAAGGCTTAAATCAGCAGTTTTGCAAACCGCTAAAATATCCAGTTTAATAATGATTAGCTACATTCTTACTATTTTCTCCCAGATCGAAAAGAAACAACAAAACATTCATGCATTTTGCTCTGCGGCCCACAGAAATGATGCTTTAGTCTACACTGAGTTAATTTCAGCCTTGCATCCCTCACTGCTTTTGATGTATCCAACCATATGTGCCACAGAGCAGCCTCCGAATACTGTTCCCAAGCCTCTCTCCCCAGTGCCTCCTAACGAGGACGGAACCGTGAACGCAGCAGCAGTGAAGGGCTCGCGCCGTTCAGAGTGTCAGTGCAGAATAAATCTAATGAGCTGACTGTCTCAGGACGCATCCAAGGGTTCCAAAACTGGAACGCAATACATGGTAAGAATTTTCTTCCCAGGAGATGCTAGCCAGTAACAGGTCTGTTTCAATTCCATTAGTATAAAGTGTAAATTGCTCTTTGTATGGCTTAGTCTTTTAGCAAAGATTGATGCGGAAACAGTCTACGTCTCCCAAGTGAAGGGAGGTGTAGATCGTTCCGTGGGAAACTCAGGTTTCAGGAGCAGACTTTGCCTCTGACGGTGCACACTCACATTCACCCCACTTGATCACTGCGCTGTGTGTCTGCCTGAATGAGGATTCAGGAGACCTTGCAAGCTCAGCTCCAACCACCGGTCACTCAGCCGACTGACCTTTATTCCGTTGTCTCCAATGGAGGCACGAGAGAAGTTGTTCTAAATTTGCGAATACAGATTTGACGTTAATTATCACCGATGTGGTTTACAGACTTAACCGTTACAGACTCAAATTATGTCTGCTTGTGTGAGTGTTAGCATTGGGAGCCTTCATACATGAGCAGCCAACTCTACCTGAGAGAAAGTTTGGCAGCCTTGTCCTGGAGCCAGTGGTTTCTTCCTCGGGAAAGTAGTTCTGGTCTGACTTCGTCTATGACTTTTTGTCTTAGGCAGGCGCTATTGTCTTAATCCTTCTGAAGACTACGTAACTCAGCCCCCAAGCCATCCAGCTGTTATCTCTGGCAGGCTGCTCTTGTGTTATCTTCATATACTTTCCAAGAGGTTGACACCTGCTTTTACCGAATCAGAGAACTAGATTTCGGGGGAATACTCTGCATTCTATTTGCTCTGCCTAAGTTGTGTCATAGATGGTGTCAATGCTGTTAATGTGCACACACATACCTTTTTAGGAATTGTGTACCTCACTGACTCATTTCTGTGTTTTATTATTGCCCTGGGATACAGAACTATTCAGCATGAAGATGGTCTTCCTTGTTCGCCCTGGTTGATAACACTAAACTTTATTGTTCTCTCTCTTTCTCATTTGTTCCTACTCCTTCAATGCGATCTTTCCTCTGGCCCTCAAACAAGCCAGCTTCTGTTTGTTCCTTGAGGTTATTCTGCTCAGCAATCATTGCTTCTCCCATGGGTACTACTGCTGCTTTGCTTGCTAACTAGTCAACCAGGGTCATTGTCAAACAGTCACTTCCTTTGGTATTTCTCAAAATACTGGATTTCCTTTAGCTCCAAAACATTCTTCCCAAATTCTTTGTATTCCCTTTTAAGTCTAGATAAGGGAATGGTAATTTTTTTCTGTGGAGGGCCATGTAATAAATATTTTAGGGTTTTCTGATAAAGCTGTCTCCATAGCAACCACCCAACTCTGCCACTGCAGCACAAAAGCACTGCAGACAAGATCCAGACAAATGACTGTAGCCATGGTCTAATGATATGTTATCTACAGGAAGAAGCAGCAGGCCGGTTTAGCCTGTGGGTCCTGGCTGGCCCACCTCTGTTCTGGGCTATCACCCGCCAGGTCATGTTGGCTGGTCTCCTATCCCACTTTTGGCACATTAAGAAGTTATAAACATTTACAAGCACAGTTATGTTCATTATTAGCCATTGAAAATCTAGTAATCATAATAATAACACACTTTTGGACACTCAGTATGTCTTCAGTTCAATTCAGTTCAGTCGCTCAGTCGTGTCCGACTCTTTGCAGCCCCATGAATCGCAGCACGCCAGGCCTCCCTGTCCATCACCAACTCCCAGAGTTCACTCAGACTCATGTCCATCGAGTCCATGATGCCATCCAGCCATCTTATCCTCGGTCGTCCCCTTCTCCTCCTGCCCCCAATCCCTCCCAGCATCAGAGTCTTTTCCAATGAGTCAACTCTTTGCATGAGGTGGCCAAAGTACTGGAGTTTCAGCTTTAGCATCATTCCTTCCAAAGAAATCCCAGGGCTGATCTCCTTCAGAATGGACTGGCTGGATCTCCTTGCAGTCCAAGGGACTCTCAAGAGTCTTCTCCAACACCACAGCTCAAAAGCATCAATTCTTCGGTGCTCAGCCTTCTTCACAGTGCAGCTCTCACATCCATACATGACCACAGGAAAAACCATAGCCTTGACTAGATGGACCTTAGTCGGCAAAGTAATGTCTCTGCTTTTGAATATGCTATCTAGGTTGGTCATAATTTTTCTTCCAAGGAGTAAGTCTTAGGCACCATGTTATGCATAGAAGGTGAATTGCCTCATTTAATTAGCACCATGACCTCATGAAGTCAATTTTAATATGAGTAATTTTTTCGATGGGGAAGTTGAGGCACAGAGAGGTTGAATACCTTGCTCAAAATTACGTGTTGAAAGGATTCCAGTTGACCTCCAGACCCCATGCTGGTCACCACTGCTCAGGGCTGCCTCCCGGATATCTGAACACGTGACTCCAGGTGAGAGACTATAAATCCAATGACATCACAGGGACAATGGCTGGTCTGGTGTGTTTGAGCCAACTGTAACCAAAGAAGTAACAATGTTGCCATCGGTGATGGCCCGATCTCCGGTGATGTTAAAAGCTGAGCATCATGACCTCAGAAACCACTCTGAAGTACTTTAGCCAGAGGTAACTGCTTTTTCTTGCTGTCTTTTGATTCTCCACAGAGAATCCAAGGGAAGAGGTGCTTGTTGGTGGAGAACCTCTTTATTCCATGGTGCACTGACATCACTTGGATTTCCAGTCACGTGATTGACATCAGCCTCAGGTCAGATAACTTTTAAATTTTGGCAGAAATTTGGGGCTGGAGGAGCACATCCTCAAGGATTTGCTCTGACTGAAGCTTGTGAACAGCAAGTCCTTACTCAGCTTTGTCGAGTGCAGAGACAAGGTGAGGGTCAGTTAGCCGTGTTATAATGTGTGGCTATGGTTTTTCCAGTGGTCATGTATGGATGTGAGAGTTGGACTGTGAAGAAAGCTGAGCGCCGAAGAATTGCTGCTTTTGAACTGTGGTGTTGGAGAAGACTCTTGAGAGTCCCTTGGACTGCAAGGAGATCCATCCAGTCCATCCTAAAGGAAATCAGTCCTGAATATTCATTGGAAGGACTGATGCAAACGCTGAAACTCCAGTACTTTGACCACCTGATGCAAAGAGCCGACTCATTGGAAAAGACCCTGATGCTGGGAGAGACTGAAGGCAGGAGAAGAGGACAACAGAGGATGAGATGATTGGATGGCATCACTGACACAATGGACATGGATTTGGGTGAACTCCGGGAGTTGGTCATGGACAGGGAGGCCTGGCGTGCTGCAGTCCATGGGGTCGCAAAGAGCTGGACACGACTGAACGACTGAATTGAACTGAACTGAACTGAACTGAATGTCTGGCTATATCACTTAGCCTCTGTAATAAATGAGTGCAGATATATTTTAAAAAAATCTTTGTCTATAGAAGGAAGCTACCAAAAAGCTTTCTCCTTTTTTCTTTTTAGATTTTTTTTAATGTGGACCATTTTTTAAAAGTCTCTATTGAATTTGTTACAAAATTGCTACTATATTATATTTCGATTTTTTTGGCTTTGAGGCATGTAGGTTCTTGGCTCCTTGACCAGAGCTCGAACGTGTACCCTCTGCATTAGGAAGCAAAGTCTTAATCACTGGACTGCCAGAGAAGTTTCTCCAAAAGCTTCATCTTAAGTGAAATAGTTTAAAAGCAACTTGTGTAGGGAAATGTCCCCAGAATATTAGTGAGTGTCTTTATGTAAAAATAAATAAATGAATGAATTTTCTCTGAGCATCTATCACATAAAAATATGTACTCATTACCTAATATAGGTATGGTTGAGTGGGCAGTAAGTAGTCTATCTATGATACAGTTTTAAAAAGTCCAACAACCTTAAAAAGCCTGATCACGCACACACAGAAACAAAACTGAAGACTAAAAAAGGAAAGAGAAAAAAAAATTAAAATCCTCTTCAGTTGCCCATTCAAAGAGAACTATGGACCAATGTCTAGTGTTTCCTACTTTTCTGGGCATAGCCTACATGCAGATCATTTTTAAAAAGCAGACCGAATACTCTAATCTTCCCTGTGCACACTCCATCCGTAGATCATCATTGAGATAGTGCAGAATGTACCTTTGCCTCTTCTGCCATTCACCATTATAAAGTGAGCGTTTTCTATGTCAATGGCTCAGCTGGGAAGAATCTACCTGCAATGCCGGAGATGTGGGGAGACCTGGGTTCGATTCCTGGGTTGGGAAAATCCCCTGGAGAAGGGAACGGTGCTCCAGTATTCTGGCCCGAAGAAGCCGAAGTCACAAAGAGTCAGACACAACTGAGAGACTTTCACTACACTTCACCATATCAATAAATGGCCTGCAAAAGTATCATTTACACTGGACCTTCTAATTCCTCTTCACCAGGTAACAGGATTTCCTTCTCACAGTTATCTGCTACTCACTTGGATTCCTCATCAGAATGATTTATTTAAGATGTGAGGAACATTGGGACCTTTCCCTTAAAATGATTAAAATGAAAACTTTATGGGTTTAATGTTGGTTATCTAGAAAATTCACTTATGCCAAACTCATAATGGTAAATGAATGAGCTGTTAATGAATGCGTATCATGTCTGGTCCAAAGATGTCTATCTGCATGACAGAATATAATCACTATTCCTTTAAATCAATGCAGAGCAGTAGAATCTGTGTCTCAATACAGGTGTATTTTTAAATGAATATCCAAGAACTATGGATACATAAGTCAAACAAATAATAAAGTGATTACTTGTTAAAGCAAATTTATATGAATAATTACTGCAATTTAGGCATCCAACAACTTCTTTTTCAGATAAACATTTTCAATCTTGCCACTTCCTCCCCCTTCAAAATACATACACTCATCTGACACACACACACACAACACACAAGCACACAAGCACACACAACAAACACACACACTTGCTCACAAAAACACTCTCATATTCCTGGATTAGTCAACCAAGTCTCCGTTTTGCTGTCGAGTTTAATCACAAGATTTAGTGACAGATATTTTTCATATCTTGTCATATCTAAACTTGTAGAATCACATACATATGGTGAATTTTGGTACAGAGTCATGACCAGATTTTTTTCTAAAGCACAGATCAAAACATTTTGATCTTTCATTTAATATAAGCAATAAACCCCTTCACTTCACCTTTTTTTGTAACTTTGTAAAGCATGTGATTTGGATGGGGGTAGGGGCTGGGGGCTGTTTCACTATGTCAAAAAGCATCTTGAATCCCTCTGCCTTTTTTTCCTTTCCTCCTCGAAGTCTCTTCAAGCTTGGAATCAGCTCCAAATTGGAGTCTAACTAAAATTTAATTCGGTTGTTAATTCCATAAGGGAATACAATAACTGCTACACATGCTAGCGGATTCAAAAATCTACAGATTTTTACTTTTAATAATGTTTTCCCTGTCTCTAATTTCCTGTGCAAGAAAACATTCTCTTGGACAATTACCCCCGTAATGGCCTTGCCAGAATCAATTTCAACTTTAGCTGTCTCAAAGAGTTCAGTAGCAGTCTGAGATTTTTTTCCCCTACTATTTTCATTTTGCTGCATAAGAAACCTGTTTCCTTTTTCCTTGCCTTCTCAAATGTTCTCACATATCATTAAATACACATAGGAGGTATAAGTATTAGCATTATGGAATAAGGACAATATTCAAACTGTCTCCAACTCCCAAATTAGTTAAGTCCTAAAACCCCTTTAATCGATCATTTAAAGCATGTTATACATCTTTACCCTGCTGGCTCAGTGGTAAAAATCTGCCTGCAATGCAAGGGACAAGAAGACTGTGAGTTTGATCCCTGGGTGGGGAAGATCCTCTGGAGAAGGGAATGGCAACCCACTCCTGTATTCTTGTCTGGAAAATTTCATGGACAGAGGAGCCTGGTAGGCTACAGTCCACGGGGTCACAAACAGTCGGACACAACTGAAGCGTCTGATCACTCACACACACGTGCACACACACATCTCCCCAGAGAAACAGCGGTAGCCTTAAAGGATAGGGTCCAAGAAAAACACACACAAAAATAATTTAAACCATAATGCATCGGTTTAAAACACTTTCAGCAATATTTTAATGGCACCAAGCCACTGTGATGATAAGAAATTCATTCTGAATTCCAGTAACACATAGCAGAAACACATCACTCCCCATTCAGTGGTTTCTCTGCAGGGGACGGAAGAACTGGCATGCAGGGTTAGGGTGGATTGCGTGACAGAGGCGAAAATAATCCCTATGCCAATATCTTGTTAACACTCTACAGCTTCAAAAGGAAACACATTTCTCTGGATAAATCACACCCCAGGGGGATCCAAGTGGAGGGAAAAGAGGATAAATTTATCCAGAAAAAAAAAAAAGGAAGCTCTAGTCTTCAATATAGTCATTGGCCTGGTCTTTGTCTACCAGGTTCTTTTTTATTTTCACTGAGAAGAGGGTGAGTTTTTTGGGAATAACTCTAAGATGTAATGACACGCAGCTCGCCTGGTATCGAGGGCTCATAAGCTCCTCTCCCGTCCCTGTCGCCCTTGCATGTGAGACTGTCATCAACGGAAGTGACCGGCAAGCTGACTGCAGGGAGGCCAGTGACAGCATCACGTAGAGAGCGTGTCACCATGGAGACACCAGATGGCAGCCTCATGGCTCAGAGCGGCCCTTCCACTCCCTGTGCCCAGTTCAGACATCACTCCTCAATTGCTCTGTTGTGACCTGCTGAGTCTGAATGAGGCTTCAGAATCCTTTCCTACAATGGTGCCATATTTTCTTTATAAAAACATTCATTAAAAAAAAAAACACAATCAATATAATCTATCATAGTATCACACCAAACCAGAAAAACCCTGTGATCACAAGAAATGTGTATGTAAATCTAACTCTAAATGGATCATGGACTTAAATGCAAAACCCAGGAGTATACAGCTACTTGAAAAAAATCACAAGAGAAAACCTCTGTGACTTTAGGAATTTTTACGTGTGAGTCCAAAAACATAATCCATAAAGGAACAAGTTGATAAAAACGGACTTCATCACACATAAAAACTTCTGCTCTAGAAAGACACTGGTTCAGAGGATGAAAATCTAACGAGAGACTGGCAAAATATTTGTGCATCATGTATTTGATAATGGATTTTTAAATCTAGAATATACAAAGAACTCTTGAAAATTAATTATAGGAAACAAAACCCCTCATTTTAAAAATGGGAAAAAGATCTGAACACACTTTTTACCAAAAGAGATATACCAATGGCAAATAAACTCATGGGAATACGCTCAACACCTAGGCCATGAAGGAAGCTCAAAGTGGAACCACAGCGGGACAAGACCACACATCACATAAAGCAGCTAAAATGAAAGAGTCTCACCGCGGCAGGGGTAGGGAGCAGCTGGAAGTGACTTCTTGGTGGGAAGATAAAACAGTGCCCCTCTTTGGCAATTTCTTAAAAAGTTAAACACACACATCGCATGATTCAACCATTGGGCTCCTAGGTATTTACCTAAAAGAAATTAAATATCCATACAAAGCCTTGTCTATATGAATGTGTAAAGCAGCTTTATTTATAGCCAAATACTGCAAGCAATGGAGATGTCTGTCCAAAGGTGAATGGATACACATCCACCTGCATTATGTCCACGCAGTGGGGTGCTAGTCAGTAACAAAAAAGAATAAACTCCGTGGTGGACAGGAAGGACTTTTAAAATGACTTTGCTGAGTGAAAGAAGCAAGGCAAGGAGAGTATAGAATGAATGACTCCATTTACATGAAATTCTAGAAAATGCAAACCGATCTAGAGTGACACAAACAGATCCATGGTTGCCTGGGGGCCTCGGGGCCAGAATAATAGAGATTATAAGAAGTGCT
>SJYC01003369.1:0-47173 GCA_006408675.1 Madoqua kirkii | reverse complement strand
GCAAAAAAAAATTTCAAGTGCCTGTTTGTAGCACTCACCATTCTCACTCTCAGACCCAGGCAAGCAGTAATCTGTTTTCTGTCTCTTTAGATTTGACTTTTTGGGCATTTCACACAATGAGATAATAGAATATATGGTATTTAGCGTCTGACTTTTTTCACCTGGAATACTGTTTTTGAGGTGCCTTCAGGCTGTAGCATGGTGGTCCTTTCTGTTGCTGCTAATGTTCCTTCCATTGGATGGCTGTGCCACATTTTGCTTACCTTGATGGATGTTGCTGCAACTGAAGTGGTAAGACAGCTGTTTTGGTCCAACTTCCATAATTTGAAAATAACTGATAGGAGCCAAACACTTATTTATGTTTATGAAAAAATATATTTCTGACATGGAATACTGATACTTCCCAAATGTCATAACTGTGATCTTTCTGTGATACTCCATGAAAATAGTAAATAGTAAATCCCAAACCAGTAGCAGAAAGCATCAGTCATTTCATATTCTAGGTTGGACTTGGAAGACACTAACTCTTAATGTTAACATTTGGAAAGAGGCCAGGCTTCCCTGATGGTTCAGATGGTAAAGAATCCACCTGCAATGTGGGAAACCTGGGTTCAGTCCTTGGGTTGGGAAGGTCCCCTGGAGGAGGGAATGGCAACTCACTCCAGTATTCTTGCCTGAAAAATTCCATGGGCATAGGAGCCTAATGGGCTACAGTCCATGGGGCCACAAAGATTTGGACACGACTCACACATCTCCTTTGTGTGTTTTCTTCGCAAATAATATGCGTTTAAATGGGGGAATTTTGATGCATGTTTCACCCAACAGTGATAACTGAACTACTGTTAAAAATATGAGCCCTTCTTAATAACATACTTTAGCGGCACACTTAACATAAAGCAAGAGTCATCAGTAGCCGTAAGCCAAAAAGTAGAAGAGAGTGCATCTGAATTTGCATGCTTTTCATTTTATTATTTTGTCCTATCACTATGCTGAAGGGTGAAACTGATGCAACTGATGTTGACTTACCAAATTAGGCACTAGTTTGAACTCTTAAAATCAAAACAGAAGAAATACCACTCTTCTTTTCCTCTGGGGCATTTAGAGGAACAAGACCAAATGATAAATTATTCCAGGTTCCTATTAAATAGTGCTGTTTTCTGTGAACAAAGTCAAAAAGTAGAAGAGAGTGCATCTGAATTTGCATGCTTTTCATTTTATTATTTTGTCCTATCACTATGCTGAAGGGTGAAACTGATGCAACTGATGTTGACTTACCAAATTAGGCACTAGTTTGAACTCTTAAAATCAAAACAGAAGAAATACCACTCTTCTTTTCCTCTGGGGCATTTAGAGGAACAAGACCAAATGATAAATTATTCCAGGTTCCTATTAAATAGTGCTGTTTTCTGTGAACAAAGAACTCTCTAACACTACAAAAGCATTTTGGTATATACCTTTCTTAGGCATTCTTTTAGAGATGTTTTCTTCTATACCCCCATTCAGCCTGCTTTGTGTCAATTCTTACGGCAAATGCATTTTTAGTGGTTTACTTTGACAACTTATGCTTAAAGATCCTCTTAGGGAGATTTCTCCAGTTGAGTGGAAACTCTTCTATAAAATGTCGGCCAATTCTGTGCAGCTAAAGAGAAGACACTGGTTCTGAATGCCTGTAAGTTACTGCTGAAATTGCAAGATCCTATGGGGAAAAAAGCATTCAGATAACTTGAAAGTCTATTTTATTGACACCATGGAGTGCAAAGAATTTTATGTTTGAAACTAAAGTAGTCTAAGTTGAATAGTACAGTTTTCCAAAGCTGGGTGTGTTCATTTGGAGCTCAGCTTGTCTGCTACTATCAAAACAACTTGCTAGAACTCCTGGCTCAGACCACTGCTGTTATACTGATCTGTGGTTGGATGAATTGATAAGTCTCTGTTGGTAAGTCTTTGTTTTTTAACTTGGTATTGATTTAAAAATTTCCAGAACAGTTTCATTTTCTAGTCTTAAACCAGTCATTTCATTTCAAATGTCTCTTGAGAGTGAAATGCCAGTTATAGGAATTCCAGCTTCATCTTTTTCACTTTCTGGAAATCAAAAGTGGACATGTTCCCCCTGTTGTGTCTGTTCACCAACAGGAAGAAGGCTTGCTCAGCACTGAGCTATAAGCTTCTCCTAATTATTCTGGGGAATTCACTCACTCATCACTCATGTTCACGGGATTTGATATAAGGAGCTTGGTTTCATCCAGAACCAGGAGGTGCTTCTCGACCTTGTATCTTTCTGTTATCCCTGGGTTTGGGTAGGATGCTGAAATCAGTCTGACCTCTTCCTGGTACGGGGCTACAGGGGGAGTGGGGGGCGGGGGGCACAGGGTCCCTGCTGCCTCGGGGGTGGGCAACCTTCATAGACTTAGCCGTCACTGCCCCAGTAGTCCATGTGCTTACGTTCTGCTGTGAAGAAGGGGAACGTGCATCTAGACACTCAGAAAGGGGACGGTCAGTTGTAGAGACACTGATGGACCCAGAGTCTGTCATACAGAGTGAGGCATAATGAGTCAGAAAAGGAAAAACACACGGTATAATTGTATATTAATGCATACATGCAGAATCTAGAAAAATGGTACACATGAGCCTATTTATAGGGTGAGAACAGAGATGCAGACGTAGAGAACTGACCTGTGGACAGTGGGACGAGGGGAAGGCGAGGCTGAGATGAATGGGAGAATGGGATCGACATCTATACTGGCTGTTTGAAACAGATAGCTGTAACACTGGAAAGCAGCTGTACTCCAATTAAGAAAAAATTGCAAAGAAAAAAGAATGGGTAGGTGAAATAAGTTCTATTTCATAATTAGATTTACATCTTCTTGTTGCAAGTTTTCTTGTATATTTCTTATATATTTCTATATACTTCCTACTTTTCCACCTCGGTAAGTAATAATTATGATTAACTTTGGTAAGATGTTTAAGATTTCCCTTGCTTTTGTTGCCTTATTGAATGTCAGGCTCCATGGACTATTCTTGTAAGAGCAATAGCTTTACCTGCCTGTCAGAAATTCACACAATTCTGACTCTTTCGGGTTGTTTTTTTTTTTTTTTTTGCCATTTACACTTTTGGAGGGCTCAACAGTTTGAATTAGGAAATAAATTTAGTTACTTGTAGCTTGCAGTTAATTGTATTTTGAAATCTCCACTGTATGTAGCTTTTACTAGGGTACTGTTTAATTACTATTTAGAAAATAAAAGTGTATACATCCATCTTTCTTAGTATAGAGTTCTGAGTCATGGAACCACTGTCACCATCAAGATAGAGAACAGTTTCATCATCACTCCCTAGTCCCCTAAAATAGTCCAAGTGTCTCTTTTGTAGTCAATCCCTTCCCCACTCTTAATCCTCAGTTCAGTTTTCTGACCGTATAGTTTCAAATTTTCTAGAATACCATGCAAATGGAACTATGGAATGTGTAGCTTTGGGATCTGGCTGTTTTCAGTCAGCACAGTGAAAGTGAAAGTTGCTCAGTCGTGTCCGACTCTTTGCGACCCCATGGACTATGCAGTCCATGGGATTCTCCAGGCCAGAATACTGGAGTCGGTAGCTTTTACCTTCTCCAGGGGCTCTTCCCAACCCAGGGATCGAACCCAGGTCTCTGCACTGCAGGCAGATTCTTTACCAGCTGAGCCACACAGAAGCCATCATGCATCTGAGATTCATCTGTGTTGTATCAGTGCTGTTCAGTTGCTCACTTGTATCCACCTCTTTGCAACCCCCCATGGACTGCAGCACACCAGGCTTCCCTGTCCTTCACCATCTCCCAGAGCTTGCTCAAACTCATGTCTGTTGAGTCGGTGATGCCATCCAACCATCTCATCCTCTGTTGCCCTTTCTCCCCCTGCCTTCAATCTTTCCCAGCATCAGGGTCTTTTCCGATGAGTTAGCTCTTCACATCGTGTCAGTTGATCATTCTTTTGTATTGATGAATAGGATTCACCTGTTGATGAATATTTGAATTTTTTCCAGACTTCAGCCACTATAAATGTGTCTTATGGACATACAGAATCCCCGAGGAGGGGGACTGCTGGGCTGTACGGTCCGTGCTTAACTTTGTAGGAAGCTGTCTAAGTGTCGATGTCTCCCACGGCTGTGAGCTTGGTTTTCCCACCAGCAGCACCCAGGAGTTGCTGCTTCTCCCCGTCGTTAACCACAAGTGGGATTGTCTGTCTTTCTCTCCTTCTCTAGATAATTTTTTAAATGATGTAGATGATGTTGAAGCTCAGATATCCCGAGACCAGTTTGGGAAGCTATAGCTATTTTGTAAATCCCTGAGCCTTTTATTGTTAAAATATTTCAGGAAGCCACAGAAGAAATTTTCCAAAAAGGTGCCTTTCTTATCAGTATTGCAAATGACTGAGATATATATCAGTGACAACTAGTTCTTTTCATATTCTTTCACTGATGAGTCATAAGTGGCTTTAAAATAGATGGTTAGCCGAGAAGGTCAGAGCAGTAGGTGTAACTGACTGATGGGGCTGGGGGCTGCAAATAGAAAGGGAACAACTGCACCAGCCCCAAGCATCCTGTATCCTGTATCGAACATAGACTGGCGATTCGTTTCTTACGTGATAGTATGCACGTTTCAATGCTGGCTGGTGCACGGGGATGATCCAGAGAGATGATATGGGGTGGGAGGTGGGAGGAGGGTTCAGGATTGGGAACTCATTGTACACCTGTGGCAGATTCACGTCAATGTCATGGTAAAACCAAAACAGTATTGTAAAGTAAAATAAAGTAAAAACAAAAATCTAAAAAAAAAAAAAGAAAGGGGACAACTGGGTTTAGGCCTTGATACTTTCAAATGATGCTCTTGAAGCAAATGTTCATTATAAGCTGCAAGCCTAAACACAAATATTTAATATTCTCTGAATGTAGATTATAGTCAGATACCCCATTAAGCACTTTTTCTGCATTATCCTATTTAATCATCGTATAACTCAGTGGCTCCAGCAATAAGGAACCCGTCTGCAATGAGGAGACAACAGGAGGAGATGCAGGGGTCGGGAAAATCCCCTGGAGAAGGGAATGGCAACCCACTCCCGTGTTCTTGCCTGGGAAATCCCATGGATAGAGGAGCCTGGTGGGAAGAGTCGGACATGACTGAGCGACTTAGCAGCACCTCTGTGAGGAAGTTAACAGCTTCATTTGGGTTTTTCAGTCGAGGAAGCTAAAGCCTAAGGGAGATGAAAACTTTTCCAAGGAGGGCTTTGGGATTCACAGATACACACTACTTACTATATGTAAAACATTATCAACAGAGACCTGCTGTACAGCACAAGGAACTCTACTCAATACTGTCATAAACTATATGGGAAAACACTCAAAAGCAATAGATCCACTTATGTGTGTCAGTGAATAATTGTGCTGTACATCTGAAATGAGCACAACCATTGCCAATCAACTACACTCCAATATAAAATCAAAATTAAATTTAAAGCAATGAACAGACATGGAGATTAGAAGAGCATCCAGAAATGTTCTCCAAACACAGAATCAATCGAAGATTTCCAAACCACTTGATTTTTGACAAAGATGAAAGTGTAATTCCATGTGTGAAAAAGAATAAATAAATGGTCATAAAGAATTGAAAAAAAAAACTTTCTGGATTCAGGTGATGAGATTAACTTATGATTTTGAAAAACATATCACTTCTCTGTGACCTGGCTGCCTTATACATACATATAGATAGATATAAGTATAGAGGTCACAATTATTGCACACTATGTTTTGATGATTAATTTTGACAACACATGGGAAATAATTCCTTGGCAAAGGCACAGTGCTCTGTCAATAGTATGTATTTTCTATCCTGTTTGGACTAGTATTTCAATCCTTTTATCCCCCTAAATGAATTTGCCTTTGTTACACATCTAAGAGCTTTCTATAGCACTGGCTATGATATGAACATGTGTATTTACAAATGAGTAGCATTTAGAAATGAATAGAAATTAATTCTACTTTTAACAATCTTAGATTATTGCTTGCAAACAGCCTTGCTGTGGCTTGGGCTCGGTGCTAAAATGCCTGTCTTTTGATGCACTGCGCATCATTTTCAGGTGAACTGCGCGGTCACCTGAGGTTTAGCCAGCTGACACTGGATGGCACCATTGTGCCGGGTAATGTCGCTGCAGAACAGGTGTGCTATTCAGTATTCGGCACACGGCCAGTCTCTTCAAGGGTCTGGAGACACATTAGCTTTACTTTACCCCTCATATAACCTCATTATCTTTGTAGCATCTTAGTGTAACTTAACTCTCTCAGCTTCAAATATCTAAGCTATCATAGTGACTCAGAATGATGAGACAATTGTCAATATCGTTAGCTCAGAACTGAGAAGCTGAAGACTCAGACAGTGTGCCAAAGCAGGGCTCTCGCTTCCGAAGCATTGAGTCTGGCTCACCTAGATAGGAAAGGAGCTTGTGCACGAGCGTGCTCAGTCACTCAGTTGTGTCCTCTTTGGGACCCCATGGACTGCAGCCCTCCAGGCTCCTTTGTTCATGGGATTCTGCAGTGAAGAATACTGGAGTGGGTAGCCATTCCCTTCTCCAGGGGATCTTCCCCACCCAGGGATTGAACCCATGTCTCCTGTATTGGCAGGTGGATTCTTTACCGCTGAGCCACCTGGGAAGCCGCAGGAAAGGAATTTACTGGAAGTTAACTCGGCATCCAGAATTGATGGGAAAACTAGACAGGAAATGGGAGAGTCCAGTGCTGGTGCCCCAGCCGAGATCAGTAATGGGCGGGGATTCGATCCTCTGGGCATTGCCCCTGGGCACTAGATACCAAGTGTTCCTGCTGCTGGACCTAAAGCACTGCTCTGTGCCAGAGTCCCTCCCCACCAGAGCAAGAAGGGGATTTTCACTGCTTCTAGCACAACAAGCTGGAGGGCCAATCCTGTGCACAGCAGAGTGACTCAGCCTCACGGACACCTGTATCCATTCTCCCCCAAACTCCTCTCACGTCTGTGCACCCCAGTGTTCCTTGCAGCACTGTTTACAATAGTCTAGGGCTTCCCAGAGGGCTCAGCAGGTAAAGAATCAGCTTTCAATGTGGGAGACATGGGTTCGATCCCTGGTTTGGGAAGTTCCCCTAGAGGACAGCATGGCAACCTACTCCAGTATTCTTGCCTGGGAAATCGCATAGAGAGGAGAGCCTGGCGGGTTACATTTCATGGGGATGCAAAGAGTTGGACACAGCTGGGCATGATAAGACCTGTTTAAAGTGGCTAAGAAGACTCCTTCAGTTCAGTTCAGTTCAGTTGCTCAGTCGTGTCCGACTCTTTGCAACTCCATGAATTGCAGCATGCCAGGCCTCCTTGTCCATCACCAACTCCTGGAGTTCACTCAAACTCATGCCCATTGAGTTGGTGATGCCATCCAGGCATCTCACCCTCTGTCGTCCCCTTCTCCTCCTGCCCCCAATCCCTCCCAGCATCAGAGTCTTTTCCAGTGAGTCAACTGTTCACATGAGGTGGCCATAGTACTGGAGCTTCAGCTTCAGCATCAGTCCTTCCAGTGAACACCCAGGACTGATCTCCTTTAGGATGGACTGGTTGGAACTCCTTGCAGTCCAAGGGACTCTCAAGAGTCTTCTCCAACACCACAGTTCAAAAGCATAAGTTCTTCGGGGCTCACAGTCCAACTCTCATATCCATACATGACCTCTGGAAAAACCATAACCTTGACTAGATGAACTTTGTTGGCAAAGTAATATCTCTGCTTTTCAATATGCTATCTAGGTTGGTCATAACTTTCCTTCCATGGAGTAAGTGTCTTTTAATTTCATGGCTGCAATCACCATCTGCAGTGATTTTAGAACCCCCCAAAATGAAATCTGACACTGTTTCCACTGTTTGCCTATCTATTTCCCAGAAAGTGATGGGACCAGATGCCATGATCTTTGTTTTCTGAATGTTGAGCTTTAAGCCAACTTTTTCACTCTTCTCTTTCACTTTCATCAAGAGTCTTTTGAGTTCCTCTTACTTTCTGCCAGAAGGGTGGTACCATCTGCATATCTGAGGTGATTGATATTTCTCCCAGCAGTCTTGATTCCAGCTTGGGCTTCTTCCAGTCCAGCATTTCTCATGATGTACTCTGCATATAAGTTAAATAATCAGGGTGACAATATACAGCCTTTTCCTATTTGGAACTAGTCTGTTGTCCCATGTCCAGTTCTAACTGTTGCTTCCTGACCTGCATATAGCTTTCTCAAGAGGCAAATTGAAAGTCATGTTTCAGTCTATTAAAAAATTTTTTTCCTACTCATTTAAAGAAAAAGAAAAAAAAAAAAAAGGTAGGCGACCCTTTGTACCTTGTTCTTAGAACAGGACTTCATGCAGGTTCCAGCCTGCGATCTTGCTCGCCGTCAGCCTGGAATCCTCTTCTCCCAGAGGGCCACATGGCTGCACCTCCTTTATTCAAGTCTTTTGCTTAAATGCCACCTCTTCAGGTTGGCTGTCTCTCTCCACCCATCCAAAGCAACACTGCTTTTTATCCTTTTACCTTGTTCTGCTCTTCTTCATGAAACCACCTCTGATTATGTTCTCTATGTAGTTGTTTTGCTTCATGTCTGTCTCCCCATCTGTACTGAGAGTCCCATGAAGGCAGGGTCTTGGACTTGGTTCTGCAGTTACAAATTTCTAAAACTGTATTCAATAAATATTTAACCAAGGGTTAAATAAAGGAAGGGCACTCTTTTGTTAAAATCTCTAGTCTGTAGACAGTTCCTGTAATAATTTTCTAAGATTGCTAAAATAAAGTACCACAGAGTAGCTTAAACATAGTACTTTCTCATCTCTCAGTTCCAGAGGCTGGAAGTTCAAGATCAAGGTGATGGCAGAGTTGTTTCCTTCTGAAAACTGTAAAGAAGAATCTGTCTCTTGCTTCACCTCCAGCTTCTGGTGGTTTTCTGGCAATTTTTGGTATTCCTTGTCATGTTGAAACATCGCCTTGGTCTCTGCCTTCAGCTGAACATGGACTTTTCCTTGTGTGCATTTGGGTCCCAATTTCCCCCATTTATAAACATGTCAGATTGGATTAGGGTCCACCTCATTCTGGCTCAGCTGGTTAAGAATCTGCCTGCAATGTGGGAGACCTGGGTTCGATCCCTGGGTTGAGAAGGTCCCCTGGAGAAGGGAAAGGCTACCCACTCCAGTATTCTTGCCTGGAAAATTCCATGGACTATACAGTCCACGGGGTCGCAGAGTTGGACACAACTGAGCGACTTTCACTTCACCCTACTATGACCTTATTCTTTTGTTGTTCTTTTATTTATGTTTCTAATTTATCTTTTACTGTGTTGTTTGTTCCTGCCATACAGGAACTCGAATCAGCCGTAATTATACATATATCCCCTCCTTCATGAGCCTCTCTCCTCTTCCACCACCCCACCCCTTTAGGTCGTCACAGAGCACCTAAGTATGTTTGCAAAATGATGAGAGCTCATTTGTGTCCGACTCTTTTTCGACCCCATGGACTGTAGCCCGCCAGGCTCTTCTGTCCATGGAATTTTCCAGGCAGGAATATTGGAGCGGGTTGCCATTTCCTCCTCCAGAGGTCTAACCGACCCAGGGACTGAACCCACATCTGTTGGGTTTCCTGTGTTGGCAGGTGGATTCTTTATCACTAGCCCCACCAGGAAGACTCAGGTTTGCAAGGATTCTATTTCCAAGTAAGGTCACATTCCGAAGTACTGGGTATCATGGCTTCAACATATAAATGGAAGGGAGGACAAAATTCAGCTCACATAGTGCCTTATATGTGCTTATTGTATAATAGCTGAGCCATTTGTATGTCATTAATCAGAGAAGTAGGTTTAGTTACATAATCCTGGGCACCCAGTGATGTGTTGGTTTGTCACATAGATTATAATTCAAAAAATGTGTGTGAATTGCTTTGTAAATAGTGAACTATTCATTGTGTGTTAGCATAATCAGCTGGGGATACTGACCAATCATTGATGCGTTATCAAGAAAGAATCAATACTATGGAGTTGCTGGTCTTAAAATTGCCCAAAGCAGACTTTCCACTATAGCCCAGCTCAATCTGCAAACTGTTTAAAGTATTACTGGCTTCTTTTCTACCACTCAGAATACTTGTCAGCAGTAATTGTGGAAAATGGCTTTATTTTATTTACTTATTTGACAAACATGTAAAAATCACTTTTTTATGTGCGAGGCTCTATCAGCCCTGAATATTCACTGGAAGGGCTGATGCTGAAGCTGAAGCTCTGATACTTTGGCCACCTGTTGCAAAGAGCCTGATGACGGGAGAGACTGAGGGCAGGAGAAGGGGGTGACAGAGGGTGAGATGGTTGGGTGGCATCCCCGACTCAATGGACATGAAGTTGAGCAAACACTGGGAGATGGTGAAGGACAGAGAAGCCTGGGGTGCTGCATTTCATGAGGTGCCAGAGTCGGACACGACTGGGCAATTGAACCACAAGCACCGTTATCCCTGCTTGGCAAATGTTAACTCACAAACAATCCCATGTTATTCGTTATTTATACTGTCATTAATCATTAATAATAATATTATCCGAATTTTACTGATAGAGAAACTGAGGCACAGAGAGGTTAAGAATTGCTCAAGGTCACACAGCTACTGAGTGGCAGAGTCAGGCCATGAAATGAGGCAGTCTGCCTCTGGGTCTTTCAGTTGTAGAAACTTCATTCTCCACAGAAAGTCTCATGGAAAAATTCTGTGTGAGACAGAACAAAGCAGAACTTCTTTGGTTCAAGTCCAGACAGCAAAGCCCTGTCTGCCCAGCACCGCCCCTTCCCTCGGGAGCCCTGTTTGAAAAGCCCAGATCTAGGAAATAAGACCTCTTGGCGTGATGCCACTCAGAAGCTGTCTTCAGTCCACTCTAGCATAAAACAAATAAAATTCTTTTCTCACTTTAATTAACTGATTGTGTTTTATTTTGAAACTTTTCTCTGCCTAATCTCCTTCTGGCAGAAATAAAATGCTCAGATGGATTTTTCCCCTGGACAGTAATGCCAAATGGCAATTCTCACTTTGCTGGCTTAAGTTCCTCTTGGGTTTCTTTATACAAACGAAGGACTCTGGCGGTGGACATTTCCTGAACCGAGAGAAAGATGGGATTTGATTTCATACAAATAGAGATGCATATAAACTTTGCAACCAGATAGGCATGATCTCGCCCCTCTCTTATGGACTGCTCATTTTCTGTGGTCCTTCATGTTATAAAATCATCGAAGCAACAGTATTAGCAGTTACTGTCCCTTGAGCGCCTTCTACAACTGGAGAACTTAGAAAATCACTCATTTTTACAACTCTAGGGGTTATCACCCCTATTTTACAGATATGTAAGTTGAGGTTAAGATTTTGTGGAACTTGTTTAGGATGACCCAGCCAGTGAGAGGAGGAGGTACGATGTTTTGAGAAGTATCGGTAGAGCAGAACTTTTTCTTTGTTTGTTTGGAGTATAGTTAATTTACAATGTTGGGTTACTTTCAAGTATACGGCAAAGTGATTCAGGTATACATATATATGTGTGCATGTGTGTTCTCAGTCACACCAAACTCTTTGTGACCCCATGGACTATAACCTACCAAGATCCTCTGTCCAGAGAATTTTCCAGGCAAGAATACTGGGATGAGTTGCCATTTCCTTCTCTGGGGGTAGCCCAGTGGTAAAAAATTCTCCTGCCTATCTCTCTCTCTCTAGATATATATATGTATGTATACATATTCTTCATATATATGTTAGATCAGATCAGTCACGTCCGACTCTTTGCAACCCCATGAATCACAGCACGCCAGGCCTCCCTGTCCATCACCATCTCTCGGAGTTCACTCAAATTCACGTCCATCAAGTCCATGATGCCATCCAGCCATCTCATCCTCAGTCGTCCCCTTCTCCTCCTGCCCCCAATCCCTCCCAGCATCAGAGTCTTTTCCAATGAGTCAACTCTTCGCATGAGGTGGCCGAAGTACTGGAGTTTCAGCTTTAGCATTATTCCTTCCAAAGAACACCCAGATCGCCGGGGGGTGGGGTGGGGGGTGGGGTGGGGTGCTCACACAGTTCTGTCCGTCCCTGAGTGCTTCCTGACCACCTTGCCTCCGTTCACCTGGTCCACCGCCAGCGTCTCCACCTCGGGCGGGGCCTGCGCCGGGGCCACGTGGTGGATGCGGTGCGCCACGCCCACGTGCGCCTTGTGCGGCTTCTCGCGCGCCGGGCTGGGCTGCTCGCCGGCGCTGCGGTCCGAGGCTATGGGGGGGATGACGAGGGGCCGCTCCTTGATCAGGTGGACCTCGGCCGACTCCCTGGCCAGCGGAATGGGGTGGGGTCCGGCATGGCGTCCACCGGCTCCCGCAGCAGCAGTTTCCGGCTCTCGGCCCCGAATCTGTAGACCTCCTCGAACTCCGGGTGCAGCGGGGCCGAGAGGCTCTTCTTCATGCGGCGCCGGGGCGTCTCGGGCAGCCTGTCCTTGGGCGGTGCCGGCTTGTAGCTGGTCAGCGCGGGGCTGCCGGCCGGGCTGCCGTCCGAGGTGCCGCCCGAGCTCAGGAGCTTCCTCTTGGTGGCGTGCAGCTGCGAGGTCAGGTAGGCGATGGTGCCGGCGCGCTGCTCCAGCTCGCTGGTCAGCACGCCCAGCTTGTGGCTCTTGACCTTCAGCTCCTCCAGGTACTTGCGCTCGCGTTCCTTGATGGTGTTCTCCAGCACAGTGATCATTGCGTTCTTCTGCTCCAGCTCCTTCAGCAACTCTGTGTTCTCATCCTCCTTCAGTTTCAGCTGCGCCTCCAGGTCTTCACATCTTTTCTTGAGTTCACTGCTTCTGGAAGCTCCGTCCCCTGGATAGACAAACCGAGGGGTCAGAGAGAGAACCCAAAGGCAGAGCGGCTAGATGCTTGGGGAGGTCGGGGGCAGGGGCAGGGAAACCTTTCCTGCAGGGATCAGGGGTCTAGGCCGGCCTTGCCTCCCCAAGTGAGGGGTACGCCTGCCCAAGATGGGTGTGGTACCCACAGGCGACAAGGAAGGCGGGACTCCACCCCTCATGCCCCTTCAGTGTCCTCTCCTCCCAGGAAAGGGTAGGTGATCAGGAGGTCTTTGAGGCCCCGTCCAGTTCAGTTCTGTGGCTTAGTGCATGAAAGGATGTCTCCAAATTTAAAAAACGCTGATGTTAAAATGGGCAGCTTCAGAGTATTGGCTGGTTATGGTTTAACCACTGAGTCCTATCCAACTCTTTTTGCAACCCCGTGGACTATTGCCCGCCAGGCTCCTCTGTCCATGGAATTCTCCAGATAAAAATACTGGTGTGGATAGCCATTCCCTTCTCCAGGGGATCTTCCCAACCCAGCGATTGAACTTGGGTCTCTTGCATGGCAGGTGGATTCTTTACAGTCTGAGCCACCAGGGAAGCCCATTCTAAATACATGTGTCAATCAAAAAAAAAAAAAAATAAGAGCACACACCCCTACCGCCCCACTGACAGCCCCTTGTCACACCTAGGGAGTCCAGACTGCCTTCCCCCTCCTCTAGGAGAGCTCTGATCACACATGTAACTCTTCACAGCAAATGTGTTTTCTTCTGCATGTGTCATTAGTGAAAACAGGTGGCACCAACATCGGCCACAATAGGAAACATCAGTGGCATCAAATTTTGGGAAGGGAGTTCTTACCTGTTTGATCCGAACTCTTGACTGTCAGCTCATATGTTAAATCTAAAAAGGAGATCATATACAATCATTGTGAATGATTACTGTACATTCAAAACCTTCATTTGCTCTGAAAATGCAGAACTGATTCCCGCGATCAGCCCTAGGGTCCTGCCCAGACAGGGCAGGGATTGCCAGCATTAGAGGCAAAAGTGACAGCAGAAACCATCAGTGGCCACTGTCCTTACTGGGGTTCAGAGGGGACCCTTTCCCCTAATATGTACCGCAACATCCACAATTACCAAGCAGCGTGCTCTGTGTATTACACTTTGATCACTGGTTCCAAGATGTATTAATAAACTCTAACCATTGCACTTGGATCCTTCCAAGTCCTCAGTAAGCTGAGAACTGGCTTTCCAGCTTTATGCTTGGTGCATGTCTCGGCAAAGATGACGAGGTAAGGCATTCAGAGGGACTCCAGCGATGACAGGGTTAACCACCCAGAGGAGAGAAGTGAAACCTCCTTCTCACTTCCCTGGCGCAGCTCTGGAGGCAACCAGTGTGAAATTGTCTTGATGACAGGTTCTGCTTTGCTCTGCAGCCCTGGAGGGCAGGCCTGGGACTGACCCCCTACACCGCCCTGCCCTGGTCCCTTAAGGTTCCTGGGTGCCCCACCCCCATACCTGTGCAATGTTGCTGCAGCCGCCTGATCTCTGCGTGCAGCCCCTTGAGTGTGCTGGCGTGCTCCCGCTGAAGGAACAAGAGGTTCTTCTGTGCGCTGTGTAACTGGTTCTCCAGGTTTGTGGCTGCCATGCTGACATGCAGGTGACCTGCGGGAGACACAGGGCCTGGTGGCAGGAGGGTCGCGGGGTGACAGGCAGGAAAAGGACACTGCCTGCCACCTGTCCCCCCAACCCCCGCCCTGTGGCTTTGTGGGGTGGAGGGCAGTGTGAGGCCTGGCTCCGGATACACAAGGTTCCCTGATTCCAAACCCTGGCCTTGCCACGCGCTACCGACTGTGACCGATTGAGGCCAGACTCACTCCTGAAAGATGTCCTTGAGCAGGTGAAGCACTGGCTGCCTCCTTCCAGGAAAACCAGGTGCTGAGGAAGTGATGTCTAGAGGTGCCAGGCCAGGAGTAGGAGGGAGATGAAGGGGCATTTCAGAGGAAAGCCCCCCAGGACTTTACAGACTTGAGAGCCACCCCCCAACCAGACCCTTCTCTTTCCTTCTGATTTCCGGAGAACGATCCCATGGAGCCACAAGGAGGAGTCTGGAGTCCAGACTCAGACCCTGCCCTACTCCCCACCCCTCAGCTTCCAGCCTCCATCATCAGCGGCTCACTGAGAGCTCAGACTCTTGGCCTGACTGTAACTCGAGAAATACGGTGAAGTCAGCTGGCCTTTCTGGAAAGGCTAACAGAGTAATTCAAGACACCTTTGCACAGCACTGGAAAATGCTAAGGATGAAATGTGGATTATCTGTCTATAAATTATTCCTGTGAATACAGAGCCTCACGGTGCTTTCTTCCTAGTCTGCTGGGCAGCAAGCACCCTCCAGGGGAAACACCACCTCTCAGGGGGCTTCCGGTGGCTGGGTGTGTGGTAGGGCAGCAGTGTGGCTCGAGGGGCCGCTCTAGAGGTGACCGCAGTGGGTGACACCAAGCTCAGTCTGTTATCTCAAGTCATGTGGCGAAATTTACACCCCAACTCTTGAGCTAAGAATGGGGTGTATTTAGAACCCCAGGACATGCGTTTTTATTCACAAGAGAAAGCTCCTTCAAAGGAAAATGAAGATGTGCAGGGAAGGATGGAGGATGCGCCAGATAGAGCCTGAGAGGAGGATGCCCACCGGCACATCCTAGAAAGACATGCCTATGGGGAGCAGCTGCCGAGACAAAGCTGTGACTAAGAGGAAACTGAGGGGCTTCTCCGGTGGCCTAATGGTAAAGAACCCGCCTGCCAACGCAGGAGACGCGGGTTCAAACTCTGGGTCAGGAAGATCCCTTGGAGAAGGAAATGGCAACCCACTCCAGGGTTCTTCCCTGGAGAATCCCACAGACAGGAGCCTGGCGGGCTACAGTCCACGGGGTTGCAAAGAGTCGGACACGACTGAGCCCACAGGCAGACACACAAGAGGAAACGGAACACGCAGCTTTGGGTGGGAGTGTTCACCGCGCCTTATTACAGGAAGCGATCTGGGAAAGTGCTGCCTGGAGCCTTAGAATTTATCTTCCCTCTGACTTAGCAATTCCATTTCTAGGAATCCACCAGAGGGAAATAATAACCTCCATGTGAGGAAGATGGAGCTATAGGGACAGTCGTTGCACGGCCGTTTACGGTCAGAACTGAGTCGGGAAACAAACTCAAAATCCAGTAAGAAGGAACGGGTTGAATAAATGAGAGAATCATCTCTATGAAAGGTGGATCGGATCTCCCCAGAGGCCTGGAACTCTACCTAAGGTCTGGCCGCAGGCCCCGCCAGAGTCGAGTTTCCATCCACCAGAGCTGCCCTGGGAGGAGCTGAGAGCAGCCTGCCACTGGGAGCAGGGAGTGTTTCTGCCACCCCTGGAACTGTCTCCCTGATGCAGCCACAAGCTTCTTGTGCACGACTGCCGGGCCAGACACTGGTTCTAACTGTAGCCCCATGGTGCCTGAGATCCTGACGGCGTGGTCAGGATGTGAGTATGCTGACCTCACAGGGCACCAGCTCTGAGCAAGGCAAGTCCAGGGTGTGAGCCAAGAAGGGCTGCAGAGAGTCCCAAAGCTGAACGGCCTTGACGTCAAAGGGACGTGAATGCAGGGCCACTCCTGGAGCTTTCGGTCAGGATGCCCAGGTTTACTTCTGCTCAGCAGACCTGAGTCTGTCACTCTGGCATCAGTTCCATCATCTCACTGGGAACATCCACTCCTAGGATCTATGGTGGGCTTTGCATGTGGCAATTCCAGGGGAGATGTGTTGTTTTCCTCTTTAAAAGGATAGACCTGGGACTTGCCTGCTGGTCCACTGGTTAAGACACTGAGCTTCCAATGCAAGAGGTGCAGGTTTGATCCCTAGGCGGGGAGCTAAAAGCCCACACGCAGTGCAGCCAGAAATAATTTAAAAGGACAGACCTAAATCTGGGCTAATGTGGCTACTGGAAAAAGCAGAGCCTGTGTTTGAAGGGTTTGCCTTTGATGAAAAAGAACCATTTACATTCCATCCAGAACTTAGTGGGTCCAGGCGGATAAAGAACAGACTGGGCGTCCAAAGCCCCCTCGCTGTCCATCTTCTCTGCCACCTGGAGCAGCCACTGCTGTGTCTTGGTGACCCTACTTTGAAAACAGTTCTCGAATCCACTGGTTTTTCTCCATCTTACGCCTAAGCCACATCACCCTCACCAGGACCGCTGTAGAACCTCTGTCTTCTCTCACCTCCTTGATTCCGTCCCCACAGAGGAGCAGAGTGATGTTAACAGAACCTTCCACAGCTCTGAGTGGGGTGGGTTCACAAAGCCCCGGGACTAGCCCTGTGATCTCCACGCCCAGTGGCTCAGTGAGCCTCCAGGGCCTTGGCCTCTGCACGCTGGGGGCCGGTCTTGGGTTTCTCTGCCCAGAAGGCTCCTCTCGTATCCTACCTTCAGCCCACTGTTCCCTGTGAGCTGAGGTCTGCATGTCTTTACTTCTTGGCTCAAGTTCACTTCTGCCCTGGCCCCAGGCTGGGCACAGTCACACCTCCCACCCTTCACCGCCAGCCCACAACTAGCCAACTATCTCCTGCCTCCACGCACAGACTGCAGCTTGGGTCACCGCTGGATCCCAAGCCCTTGCTCGGAGTGTGGCCCCAAGAGGCCAGCTGTCAGCACTTGCTAAGCCAGTGGGCCCCAGCGCCAGGCTGTTGAGCGTGGGTGTGGCACCAGGGGAGCTCGAGGCCTTTGGAGCTGAAGAGCCTTTGTTTCCACGAGCTTCTGACTTAATTTTGAACCTCTCAAGGTATGCCTTGTGCAAAGAAAGCACGATATATTACAATTGCAAAAGTTTCGTCCAGCACTGATAGTACAAATGAGGTGCCCAGAAATAAATACATGCTTCCCTGGTGGCTCAGAGGTTAAAGTGTCTGCCTGCAGTGCAGGAGACCTGGGTTCACTCCCTGGGTTGGGAAGATCCCTATACTTCTGATAGCTTTGTTCATAGTGATGCTTTCTAAGGCCCACTTGACTTCACCTTCCAGGATTTCTGGCTCTAGGTGAGTGATCATACCATCATGATTATCTTGGTCATGAAGATCTTTTTTGTACAGTTCTTCTTTGTATTCTTGCCACCTCTTCTTAATATCTTCTGCTTCTGTTAGGTCCATACTATTTCTGTCCTTTATTGAGCCCATCTTTGCATGAAATGTTTCCTTGGTGTCTCTGATTTTCTTGAAGAGATCTCTGGTCTTTCCCATTCTGTTGTTTTCCTCTATTTCTTTGCATTGATTGCTGAGGAAGGCTTTCTTATCTCTTCTTGCTATTCTTTGGAACTCTGCATTCAGATGCTTATATCTTTCCTTTTCTCCTTTGCATTTTGCCTCTCTTTGTTTCACAGCTATTTGTAAGGCCTCCCCAGACCGCCATTTTGCTTTTTTGCATTTCTTTTCCATGGGGCTGATCTTGATCCCTGTCTCCTGTACAATGTCACGAACCTCAGTCTGTAGTTCATCAGGCACTCTGTTTATCAGATCTAGTCCCTTAAATCTATTTCTTACTTCCACTGTATAGTCATAAGGGATTTGATTTAGGTCATACCTAAATGGTTTCCCTACTTTCTTCAATTTAAATCTGAATTTGGCAATAAGGAGTTCATGATCTGAGCCACAGTCAGCTCCTGGTGTTGTTTTTGCTGACTGTGCAGAGCTTCTCCATCTTTGGCTGCAAAGAATATAATCACTCTGATTTCGGTGTTGACCATCTGGTGATGTCCATGTGTAGAGTCTTCTCTTGTGTTGTTGGAAGAGGGTGTTTGCTATGAGCAGTGTGTTCTCTTGGCAAAGCTCTATTAGCCTTTGCCTTGCTTTGCTCCGTATTCCAGGGCCAAATTTGCCTGTTACCCCAGGTGTTTCTTGACTTCCTTCCTACTTTTGCCTTCTAGTCCCCTATAATGAAAAGGACATCTTTTGGGGGTGTTAGTTCTAAAAAGTCTTGTAGGTCTTCATAGAACCGTTCGTCAACTATATATACATATATGTATATATATGCGCCTACTCTTTTTCAGCTTCTTTCCTAGATTATCATGAGATGTTGAATATGGCTCCCTGTGCTGTATGTTGGTCTTTGTTGCTTATCTGTTTTTTACATAGTAGAGTGTGTTCATGAAAAGTGAGTTTGCTCCATCCTCTTGCGACTCTGTGAGCCCATGACTGTATAGCCTAGCTGGCTCCTCCATCCATGTAATTTTCCAGGCATGAGGTCTGGAGTGGGTTGCCATTTCCTTCTCCAGGGGATCTTCTCAACCCGGGATCGAACCCAGGTCTCCCACGTTGCAGGCAGACGCCTTACCCTCTGCGCCACCAGGGATGCCCCAGTAGTGTGTGTATGCTAATCCCAAACTCCAAATTTATCTACCCCCCTCCCTATCCCCACAACTGTCTCTTTTGGTATCCACAGGTTTGTTTTCTATGTCCATGAGTTTATTTCTATTTCGTGTGTGCTGTGTGAAGTCATAAATAAGTTCATTGGTGGAGCAGAATTTTTTTGATGTTAAGAATAGAAGGCATGTAAGAGAATGTATTTTAGGATATATAATGCGAGGCCTGATGTGATTTTCAAATTATGAAAGACGGAATGCGGTGAGGTTTATCTACAGAGTGATTAATTCCTATGATGTAGTGTCCCTTATGGCTTGGTAATGTTCACAGTGTATAACCCACTGAAAAGAAAAGAGAAGGGAAATCACCAAAATGGGAGGGTAGACCAAGGGAGAGTGAACTGAAGAAAAACAGCAGCGAAAAACTCAGACCGAGGCTTTGTCTGCCTCTATTTGCCTCCTCTTTTGCTCCCATCTGCTGCCATTCTGTACCCCATGGGAGGGCAAACATTTCTCCGTAAAGGACCAAATAGAGAGTCAGTATCTTAGACAGTGTTTGCCGTGTACTTTCTGCCTCACGTCTACTCAGCGGAGCTGTTACAGTGCAAAAGCAGCGTAATGACACATAAGTGCTTGGCCATGGTTATTTTCGACTACAGCTTCATCTGCGGACACTAAATTTGAACTTCATGTAATTTTCATGTGTCATGAATGTTATTTTTCTTTCGAATTTTTTTGGAACCATTAAAAGAGGTAAGGACCACTCATGGACTGTCCTAACAGGTGGGCAGGCAGCCTGGGATCCTGGCCGTGAATGGATGAGCCCCTCGCCAGCCTGCCCACTCCTCTCTCTTTTCCAGACACGTTGTTTATTGTCTCTATGGGCATTTCTTTTCCTTCCACCATTTAAATGTTGTTTTAGGCTAAGAACTTAATCCCGGAAGAGACTTCAGAGGACCAAATAACAGCCGTAGTTCTGCTCAGATTCTGGAAAAAAAAAAAGGCAGACTTTGCAGAGCTGCTACAGCCAATTCAAGTTTCTGAAACAAACAGAAGCCACAGTGGCTGTCTAAGAGGATTTAACATAAAATGGAGCATTCTTGGCATACTCTGTTAATTTCATTGAAGATTAAGGGATAAATGCAGGACTTTGAATCATCCACAGAAGCTGTTTAGTTCTAAATTAATGCTAGCAAATATGAAAATTCTTTGTGGGTTTTAACAGCATGGGTCGTTGCTAAATTTCAATTTTTTTCTCACCAGGGAATCTGGCCTTAATGTGATGGAAAGACTCTTGAGCTTGGTGTCCAAAAGACAAAGGTTTGAATTCCAGCTCTGTTGGTTTTACTATCATCTTGGGTGAGTTAACATCACCTAAAATAATCTTAACTTCTTTCTTAGTAATACGAAATTAATAATACTACCTCACTGGGGTTTTATCTCATTTTTTTAGCTCTTTACTATTTCAAACAGGAGCACAATGGTAGAGAACTTTAGAGAATCCCACTGTACAATTCACTACGTTTTATCAAACTTCTTTCATCTTTATCTCACCCCATTTTTCCCTCTTTTTAAACACTAGAGTAAAATATTCTCTTTAAAATTCCAAGTATAATATTATTTAACCTTCAAATATTTCAGTATGTATGACCAACAGATAAGATCTTTTAAAGGAGTACCATAATTGTACTATCACACCTAAAATGACAATAATTGCAAATAATGCTTTGCAAATTGCATTAATTCTTTAACAGCATCTGTTATCCAGTCAGTGTTAAAATTCCCCTAGTTTTTTTTTTTTTTAAATACCTATATAACTGGTTTATTTTAATCAGGAGTCAAAGAAGACCTGGGGCTTCATTGATGGCTCTGTGGTAGAGAACCCACCTGCCAATGCAGGAGACGCCAAATTCGTGGCTTGGATCCCTGGGTCAGGAAAATCCCTCGGAGTAGAAATGACACCTCACTCCAGTATTCCTGCCTGGGAAATTCCCTGCACAGGGGATCCTGGCAGGCTGCAGTCCATGGGGTCACAAAGAGCTGGACCCAATTCATGTATTGTATCCAGTCACACGTTCCTTACAACTCAAAATTTATGAACACTTCTCTTCTCATCTTTCTTCATGTAATTATTTTGTGGAAGGAATAATAATTTGTCTTGCAGAATTTTATGTGATCTGGATTTGGCTGTTTACAACCATCACCCTTGTAAAGTCATTGAACAGTTTCTTCTTTTTCAGATATTTCCCATTGGTAGACAGAGGGGCTTCACACCTCCCAGCTGGTGTTTCTACTTGTGATTGTACCACATCTGGAGAACATAATGCCTGGTTGCCTCTTTTCCACTTTTCTGTTATGATCGATTAGTGGAATCCCTGGAGTTGATGCATTCTTCATCAACCTCTTGCCTAGTGTTTTTAGCACTGGTTGACGACTACTGCTTAGATCTATCACTTCATAAGGGGTTGCAAAAAGTAGGTTTTCTAATTCTACCAGTCCTTTCGGATTTATTGGCAGGAATTCTTTAGTATAATTTTCATAATCAACTGTATGGTTACTATATGGTTAACTATATGGTTAAGAGATATAGGGTAAATTTATATCATAAAGGCAAAATAAATGTCTGTTTGCATTCCCCCGTGCTCTCTTTTCTGGGCTAATTTTTAGTGTAATGCTGGCCTTTCTCTGGTGAGTTTGAGGATTGTTGGTGATAGTGGTGGTTTTTCTCTTGTTAACATAATTTCAAGAATTAAACAATTTTTGATATGTTTTAATCAGTCACAGTCATGCCTCTTCAGGTGGGCTCTTTGCGTCTTAGGCAAGTAGTATTTGACACTTTTCCACAACAAGGTATCTCAGGTTCACCTTCTGCACTTCATGCCTCAGATCTAAATCAGTCAAGAAGCTCGGGTTGCATTTTTGTATTCATAGAAAATTGTGTTCTAATACCACTTCTAAGCACTGGGAGTGTTAATTGCTTCTATTTCTAAATTAGTTTTTGGTATGTTTTAATCAGTCACAGTCATACCTCTTCAGGTGGGCTCTTTACGTCTTAGGCAAGTAGTATTTGACACTTTTCCACTTTCTGATACAACAAGGTATCTCAGGTTCACCTTTTGCACTTCATGCCTCAGATCTAAATCAGTCAAGAAGCTCAGGTTGCGTTTTCGTATTCATAGAAAATTGTGTTCTAATACCACAGTCTAAGCACTGGGAGTGGTGATTGCTTCTATTTCTAAACTTTCAGTGGATAGACTTGGAATATACATTTTTTAATGAAGATAAATGTTTTATACTCATGGTTTCAGTTTGGATTATAAGATTTTTACAGAACATTTTTGGTTCTAATTTAGAATTTTTTCTTTTATGACAAAAATCTCGGCTCTGAAGACATTAAGGCAGTGACTTCTTCATTCTGCGATTTCTGCCACGTGGGTGACTCACATGCGTGCATGCGCACACGTATAATAGTTTCAAAATAGCAATGTTTCCACTGACAGTATTAGTAGTGAGTACAGCTTAAGATTGCTTTCTGATTCTTTTTGTTCTTAGGACATAGCACACCTGGGAAAATCAGTCCCAGGATCCTCAGGTAACTCAGTGGTAAAGAATCCACCTGCCAATGCAAGAGACGCCAGAGACTGGGGTTCGATCCCTGGGTCGGGAAGATCCTCCGGAGGAGGAAATGGCAACCCACTCCAGTATTCTTCCCTGGGAAATCCCATGGACAGAGGAGGCTGGCGGGCTACAGTCCATGGGGTTGTAGAGTTGGACATGACTGTGTGAGCACACGTGTGTCACTTCAAATAGCTCATGTGAATATGCCACCAATTTGGTAGGCAAATGTATTCGTTTCTTATTTTTTATTTTGGAAGATATCTGTCCTTTTAATTTAGTTATATTTTGTATTAGGTAAAATAATTACACTGTTCAGTGTCAAAACTATAAAGCACAGATTTTCTCCTTCCATGTTTCTCGCCTTTCTTAGAGAAATTATGATGCAGTGTATCCTTTTCTGCCCCATGCTTTTTCACTGAATAAATATATCCTAGAGAAGATGTAGGTAGTTCATTTAATCAGTTCTCTTTTTGTGGGCATCTGCACTTTTCTTGATATTTTCTTATTACAAATAGTTCTTTGGTAAATGGCCTTTACAGGCTTTTGAGAGTTAAATAAAATGTGGAATATTAAAGGCCTCTGTGATGTGTAAAATGATATACTGACATGTTTGTAAGTTATACACGTCCTGTGTTCTCAGTCGTGTCTGACTGTGGGACCCCATGGACTGTAACCCGCCAGGTTCCTCTGTCCATAGGGTTTCCCAGGCAAGGATGCTGGAGTGGGTTGTCATTTCTTTCTTCAGGACAGCTGCCCTGGCCCAGGGATTGAATCCAGGTCTTCTGCGTCTCCTGCACCTGAAGGTGGATTCTTTACCATTAGTGTCATCTGGAAGCCCTTATTGTAAGATATATATGTGTGTGGTGCATTTTTATATACATATGATTTTATCTTATTTTAGCTCTATAAACATTTATTAAGCACTTACAATGTGCTAGAATATGAATACTTTGAGGTGTTATAGTCTAATTAATATGAAATAAGAAGAAAAATTCCATATTTTTCTATCTCAGTTTAATTTTTAAATTTCTAATCAATGATTGTTTCAACTGGTGATGTTTTAATATTAAGTTAATTCCTGGATCTTAGATACATGCAGATTTCAATAATTTATAATATTTTCTAGTATTACTATATTTGGTTACAGTGCCAGTACAGAACCCCGATCAGTTTACAACCACAGAATTATAACATCGAAGGCATTAGTTTTGTCCAACTGATTTATGTTTTCCTAAAGCTGTATGTCACAATGACGACAGTAACGAGGACCGTGTCACTTCCCCAGCGAGGGGAGACGGAAGATGATTCTGCCTTGGCCGAGTCCCCATCAGCTCACATTATTGAAGAGACCGAATATGTGAGAAAGGTATGTGGGCGCTGGAAATCGTGTCAGCACGCTGAGTTTTTACAGTAAAGTCTGCTGCAAATTAGTGGGCTTTGTTTCTCCCTCCCTAGAATATGTGAGGAAGTGCAAACCTAGTTTGGCAAAGGACAGCCTCGATAGCTGACATGCAGACCTGGCTGCCTTTCTCTGGAGCGTGTAAGCGTTTCGCTGCAGTGTGTAAGCGTTTCTCTGCAGTGTGTAAGCGTTTCTCGTGAGGGTATGAGCCTCTGTTCTTCACTTGGAATCAGGCTGAGTAAAGGACCAGGAGGGTCTGGAACGCCTAATTTGTCCCCTGCTGTTCGCCCCGCCTCCTCCTGGGGTTTTGTCGTTGTGGTTGTGGGTTGGTTTGGGCCGCTCTGGGTCTCCATCGCTGGGCGTGGACTTTCTCCAGGTAGGGGGCAAGCGGGCGCTTCTCTTCACTGCGGTGCGCGGTCCTCTCCTTGGGTTGGCGCTTTGGTTGCAGAGCACAGGCTCCGAAGCGCTGGGTCTGCAGCAGTTGCGGGCTCAGCAGTCGTGGCCCGTGGTCTCTAGGGCTCAGGCTTAGTAGTTGTGGAGCACGGACTTAGTTGCTCTGCGGAATGTGGAATCTTCCTGGATCAGGGATCAAACCCGTGTCCCCTGCATTGGCAGGTGGAGTCTTATCCAGTGCACCACCAGGGGCGTCCTATCCTGCTGTTTCATACATTTCTTTGTTCTTTCATAAGTGTGGAGACTGTGTTGCCAGCTAGATGTTTACCTTTCCTGCTGAGTTCCTGTCTTTCCTTACCCAGCAAGGAATACCTTCTTAAGCAGTTCAGAGTAACTATCGCCAATGACTACATGTTACACATGATTAAAAATGTGAAATCTTACTGAGAATCCAGTGATAATAGCTGACAAAAGTATATATTCTCATAAAATGTGGTTTAGAACAGATGGAAGAGTTTGGACATAGCTAGTTTATAACTCCAGTACTCTTGCCTGGAGAATCCCAGGGACAGAGGAGCCTGGTGGGCTGCAGTCCATGGGGTCGCTAGGAGTCGGTCATGACTGAGCGACTTCCCTTTCACTTTTCACTTTCGTGCATTAGGAGAAGGAAATGGCAACCCACTCCAGTGTTCTTGCCTGGAGAATCTCAGGGACAGGGGAGCCTGGTGGGCTGCCATCTCTGGAGTCGCACAGAGTCGGACACGACTGAAGCGACTTAGCAGCAGCAGCAGCAGCAGTTTATAAATTATTCAGGTCAAGAAATTCATCTTTGAGTGTCTTGCAGTTCCACAGATCACCAAGACACGAAGCTTATATTTCATGTATAAATTTTTACAATCTCCTCTGAGTAATTATTCTCTAGTAATTGCTAAATAGTAGTTATTCTCTAGTAATTACTAGATAGTAATTATTTTGTAGTAATTATTGGATAGTAATTATTTTGTAGTAATTACTGAATAGTAATTATTTTGTAGTGATTACCAATAGTAATTGTTTTATAGTCATTACCAAATAGCAAATTACTAGGAAATGACTATATAAAAAAATAGAACTAAATAGTATTAAACACTAATTACTAAATAGCAATTACTTTGTGGTATAACATTCATTTGGATTATATTTTAGGTTTGCCTAAGGAATAGTTTTAAAGACAAAAATGCTCATTTTCTACAATCGAAACAATATTAGCATAAATGTAAGTTAAGTTGATGGCAGTTGTTTAAATATGATATCAGTGTATATGTACTACATTCAGATAAATTTGGTACCTTGTAACTGGTATAGAAAAAGAAAGCTTGGGGGATTAAATGCCTTTGAAAAAAATATTCTTTTTTTGTTTTAGATTCGAACTACTCTGGAAAAGATCCGAAATCAAATATTTAGAGATGAAGTAAGACATAGCAGCACAAATCACAAACTAGATGCAAAGGTAATGAATTTATCAAAATGTACCACTTTTATTCCTTCAGTAAGTGAACATAAAGCCATATAGACTTCATTTAAATAACTTTGATATTATTAAATTATTCTTTGCATGTCAAGTATTAAATCTTTTGTTGGTATCTAAAGATATTAATGAGCATATGTATGAAATATTTAACCACAGATGTCATTAGTAGGATTAGACTGGAGTGGCCAGATCTTACTTGAATATTTTAAACTTGATTTACTCACCTAAAGTATATGGGAAGATGTTGGCCCAGTTAGGATAAGTGGAAGCAACATGTTACAGTGATAGACAAAGGTACAGACTTTTAGATTCGCCTGGGTCACACCAGTTGAGACCCAGTTGGAACCATTAGGCTGAGTGATCAGACAGTCCTCCCCCCATGACCAGCCTTTTATTCATAATTGTAAGCACTCTGCACTTACCCTAGTCTGGGTTATGCCAGGTTCAACCTCATCTGAGCCACATGTACCTCATCAATGACAGTGTCATCTGCTCTGTAGAATGGCCACAGAGAATACTAGAAAGTACCACACGATGATGCATCAACATAGTCTTTATCATTCTTATCTCCAAAACTAACACAACCAGCTCCAATTATTTTCTCAAGTGCTCTAAAACTGGAAAAATGATTAATGTTGTGAATGACAGTAAAGATCAGACATTCAGTCCTGACTATGCTGAGTTGCTTTGTAGACCTCCAAGTGAAGGTTCTAACAAATGGTTGGATAGCTGATTCTGGAGTTAAGGGCAGAGGTCTGTGCTAGAAGGCTCAGACTATGGAGTAGAGATTTGGAGAGTAAGGATGGTATTTAAAGTTCTGAACTGGAGGAAATGACCAAACACATGAGTGTGGCTAGAAGTGAGAGAAAACCTAAGCACGGAGTCCTGAGATTTCCAATATTTAGATACTGGGAAGAAGAAGAGGAATCATCACAGGAGGGGAAGAAGTGAAGCTGGTGAATAAAGAGGAAAGTTGGGAGAGAATGGAGCCATTGAAGATGAGCAAAAAAGGGTTTCAGAGAGCGAGCAGAACTGTTGCGTCACATACTGTTCATGGGTTGAGCAAATCGAAGGCTGGATATCAACCCCTCGGGCTTCCTAGGTGGTTCAGCGATAAAGAATCTGCCAGCCAGTGCCGGAGACCCAGGAGATGCGGCTTCAGGAGGAAGAAATGGAACCCACTCCAATATCAGCCATTGGCTAGAAGAGTGAGGAGGTTGTTGGAACTGTTCTTAATAGGAATAGCTTCTTGGGGATGTAGATGAACTGTGTTTCCAGTGGGTCTGCCTCAGGCATCTCAAACCACAGAAGGTCAGCAAACAACATAAATACAAAAAAACAGGCCAACTGGCTTTGTGGATATCATCGATCTCCTCAAAGGTCTTAATAGTGTATGTGAAACTGTAGAGAATGTAGAAGGTATGGAAGATGTACTTCTTCTCTCCTTTCAATATAAGAATCTATTCAAATTTGTGCAAATACAGAGGCTAGCTGCTTCATCTAGAATTTCTCATTGATATTTTAGAGTCAAAAGATTTCTTTGTGTTGACCTGAATCTTCCTTGATATGTGTAATGTGCTGTGCTGTGCTCAGCGGTGTCTGTCTCTTTGTGACCCCTTGGACGGTAGCCTGCCAGACTACTCTGCTCATGGGATTTTCCAGGCAAGAATACTGGGGGTGGGTTGCTGTTTACTACTCCATTGACAGAAGTAATACTGAGTGATAATTATTGTTATCAAAGTTAGTAGAGTAAAAGAAAAGTCAGGTGTGTGACTTTCTTGTTTGTTCATTTCAGCGCTGTGGAAACATTCAAAATGGCTCTGACTCTGCGGTGGATTCCTCTGTGGTAGTTTGGATCTGCTCATGGAAAGGATAAAAGGAAAAGACCTACAGCTCTTAGAAATGAACAAAGAGAATGAAGTGTTGAAAATCAAGGTATGACCAGTAGGAGGAAGTTCTCCTTTTGTACGTTGAGCCTTTGAGCCTATAAGATAGATTCATGCTTCTGTGAAAGCAGACAGACATCCACATATATCCGTAAATCCACACAGTGTGCTCACAAACTTAGTGAAGCAGTTTTACACTTGATAAATTTAATCTCGCTGTTTTATTTTGAAGATAATTTTTATTATTAAAATGATTTTATAAAAGTTCAATGGGTATAGTTTCAAGATGTCCAAGATGAGTGAATCTAGAGACTTCCTGTATAATATTGTACCTATAGTTAATACTGTATTGTACACTTAAAAATCTGTTAATGGGGCAAATCTCATGTTAAGTGTTTTTACTGCAATAAAATTTAAAAATCTTTACATATACAATAATTAAATATTAATAATTGCATATAAATTAGAGCACTCATAGTGAAATGTCTCATTGTTTTGTTTAGCTGATTACTTGTTGGTGCCTTATAGTTTCCTTTTTTTGGCTTATTTCATATACAGTTTTATGGGGCTTCCCAGGTGGCGCTACTGGTAAAGGACCCACCTGCCAATGCAGGAGACATAAGAAACACGGGTTCAATCCCTGGGTCAGGATTCGATCCCCTGAAGGAGGCCATGGCAGTCCACTCTAGTATTCTTGCCTGGAAAATCCCATGGACAGAAGAGCCAGACAAGCTACAGTCCATAGGGTTGCAAAGAGTCGGACACGACTGAAGCGCCTTGGCACATTTACAGTCTTATCCTCTTGCCTGGGAAATCCCATGGACGGAGGAGCCTGGTAGGCTGCTGTCCATGGGGTCGCTAAGGGTCGGACACGACTGAGCGACTTCACTTTCACTTTTCACTTTCCTGCATTGGAGAAGGAAATGGCAACCCACTCCAGTGTTCTTGCCTGGAGAATCCCAGGGACGGTGGAGCCTGGTGGGCTGCCGTCTCTGGGGTCCCACAGAGTCGGACACAACTGAAGCGACTTAGCAGCAGCAGCCACAGGGATTTAGTAGATAAATCTTTGTAGTCATCCTTGATTATTTCTTAGGTGATCATCCTTGAAAGATTCATGACACTTTGTCTTTATTGCCCCTAGCACTTCAATCTTGTCCAGCTTCTATTCAGGAAATGCATTTTTAGTACTGTTGTGGCCACTGTGATGAAACGCTTGCAGACTCGTGTATAAGCCAGTGGGGCACCAGGGAACACTTTACAAGGTGTGGTCTTTAATGCAGGGCGTTGTTCTTAGCTCCTGCTTGGCGGCCCAGTGCTGATCACTTTCATGACAGCCCCAATAAACAGGGCCTTCTCATTTTATGTTTTCTTCTTACCAGGTAACAGCATCTTTATTCCTAGCCATTGTCTATGAAGGTCATATGGTATGGTTACAGACTGTGCTTTTGGTTGTCCATCATACTGCCCCGTCTTTAACCCTTCTTATTGTACATGTCAGAACGTGCACAGTGACCTTTTGTTTCTAGCTCGAAGCCTCCAGAGAAGCAGGAGCAGCAGCTCTGAGAAATGTGGCCCAGAGATTATTGGAAAACTATCAAACACGGTCTGAAGAAGTTAGAAAGAAGCATGAGGACAGGAGGCACCTCCTCCAGGTACTGAGCTGGTGAACTAACCTCCAAGTTGTCCAAGTCGCCCTTTTAGGGAGGAGTTAGATGTGAAACAAGCAGTGGCCACGTGACCAGGCAGGCCCCGGGAAGGGCAGTCTGCCTGTCTTCTGCCCTGATCTCCCCCGAGCCCTGGTACCTGGTGCCTGGATGTTACCAAGCTGCTCTGTTGCCACCGTTGCCCAGAGCCCTGCAGAGCACCAGCGGGAGAGAGGACATGCCACTCAGCCTGGAAATCAGGATGGCCCCATGACACTAGCCAGTGGCTTCTCTTCTGGCTCTGCCTTTGACGAACTAGCTGACCCAGTTTGAGTCATTCTGTCTCTCTAGACTTGACTCTAAAGTGAAAAAGTTGGGGGACTTCCCTGGGGGTCCAGTGGCTAAGACTCTGCACTTCCAATACAAGGGGCCCAGGTTCGATCCCTGGTCAGGGAACTAGATCCCACGTGCTCACATGCAGCTAAGAGTCCACGTGCCACAACTAAAGATCTTGTGTGTCACATCTAATTAATTAATTAGTTGTGGCACAGCCAAATTAATTAATTAGTTAAAAATATATATATTAAAAAAATTTTTAATGATAAAGTTGGGCTTGATAAATAGGTTCAAAATTGTTTTGGTCCCGGAAAGATTCTTCAGAGGAAACAAACAAAAATCACGTATATGTACATATATATTTTGTATTAAATTATATTTTATATTTTTATGTTTTAATATATGCACATATACATTAAATCATATAATATTATATGAATGTCTGTATATCATACACATACACTTTTTGTTTGTTTGTTTTTAAACCTGAACTATGTATCCTAAGACCAATAAAACTGTATCTGGAAAATGTATCCAGGACTGGGGAAGAGGGGAAATGTGTGTATGTGTGTTTGTCAAAATTCAAAACAGGAAGGCTCATTCAGGCTTGGGTGGGGCATCTGGTCTCTGCCAGCTCCGGCCCTAGGAGGGTCCCTGGGGAGCACGGTAGGTGACACGCCCTCAAGCTTGCTCTGGGGGTGACGCTCACGGACTCGTAGGCATGAGGATGCAGGGGAAGTACCCCAGTGGACGAGTGAGCAGGTGGACGGAAGTACCTGTGTCCCTGCAAAAGGAACTCTGCCCAGCCTGGGGTTCTGGGGCAGGAGTGCCCACCTGGTGTGGTCAAGGGAAATCACTTTTTTTTTTAAACCCAAAAATCTCAAGTCCTATTAAACACAGAAGCAGATGTGTGTGCTCATGTCAGTTGCGAGTCAGTTGAAACACTCCCACTCCTAGGGCCTGCCTGCTAAAGACTTCTCCCTGTTAGTTTGACTCCTAGATTCAGTAACTCAGAGATAACCTCCTGACACACTGTGGAGATAAGTATTCTGCTTTTATGACATTTCTGATGAAAAATAAAACATTTTTTGCTTGAAGACATAAGATCTTGGTTTTGTTCTATGTAAGTTTTGAGAAAAAATTCCAAAGTTTTGCTTTTTCAGAATTACTGTCTTTTCTTTCTGTCCCTCTTTCAGAGAGGATGCTTTTTAATAACAGATATCAACTTCTAGAAATAATATTTATGTATTATTAATTCTCCGTTGATTTAGTGTTGCTGTAGTCTATCAGGTTTATTTTAAAGGAAGACTGAATTCACAGAAGTAATTCTAAATATGTGAAAATTATTAATTTATATATAGATATATAAATTATAGCAAGAGATAATATCTGTATAAGTTTAGTTCAAACAATGGTGTGACAACTGCTTTTCTAACTAAAGGTTGACAAACTTGAAAAAGAACAGAAATTGAAACAACATGTTGAAAATCTGGATCAAATTGCTGAAAAGCTAGAAGAAAAACATAAGCAAATCACAGAGTTGGAGAATCTCGTGCAAAGAATGGAAAAGGTAGGTCCTTGGAGAATTAAAGGCACTTTTTCCTGATATGGTTAGGATGAGAATGAATGAAAACAGTATGAAAATAAGTAGCATTAAGTGAAAGTGCTCTTTGTAGCTGAAGATCTTAGAATGCGCTCAATAATGTTGTTTCTTGCCTCACACAGGTATATGGTGTGTGTTGTGGTTACTGATTTACCTTTTCACAAACATTGCAGTTATATTATGTCACTTTTTTTCCCTAGTAAAGGTATGGCTGAGAAAGGGGAACTAGGTGAGGCCATGAATAGAAATAAAGGAAAGGATCGCAAAGTCCACCTGCTGCCCTGACAGGCAGTGAATCCCTGGAGTCGCAGCACTGGGTCCTAGTCAATGGAGAGTTTAGTTTTGGCCAACCGTGTTCCCTTTAGGTTTGTAAAAACCTATGCCTGCCATGGGACAGATGTAGTTTACAAATAAGAAAAGACATTCTATGGAAATTGTAACTTTCAAACGAGACAATTTAGGGAAGAATACCAATAGAACAAAAATTATTGGAAGTTTCAGGCAGTACTCTTTTAAGGAGCCAGCCCTCCAAATACACACAAGAAATGAACACGCACATTTCATTTGGCATGCCTTAGAATTCAGAATTCAGACAAACCGAGGAATATTTGTTAATACTAAATAGACAGCTGGCGTCTCTGAAACTGAGTTGGAGTGGCTAATGCAGGCTTCTTTAACTTCTCGTAAGTATTGCCCAGTGTTGCTGTCGTTGTTTCCCAGTCTCGACTCAGACTGCACTGTGCCAGGCTCCTCCGGCCTACATCCAAAGTTTGCTCAAATCTGTGTCCACTGAGTCTCTGTCCTTCACGCTCTCCTGGAATCTGCAGATTCGTGTCCATCGACGGCGGTGCTGTCTCACCATCTCATCCTCGGCTGCCCTCTTCTCAATGCAGTTTTATATTTATTGTATGAATTTGCCGATTTGCCTCCACTCTTCTCAGCCTTATTTTCTTTTATGAGTCTGCTTGAATTGAGGCTATTTTAGAAATGTCAGGGATTCCCTGGGGGCTTGGTAAAGAATCCACCTGCAATATGGAAAACCTGGGTTCGATTCCTGGGTCGGGAATATCCCCTGGAGAAGGGAATGGCTACCCACTCCAGTATTCTGGCCTGGAGAACTCCATGGACAGAGAAGCCTGGCAGGTTACAGTCCATGGGGTTGCAAAGAGTTGGATGTGACTGAAAGACTTTCCCTTTCTTAGAAATGTCACTTTCAAAGCATCACATTTCAACATTTAGGATATTTGCCTGAGAAAAGTTTGATCAATTTTTTATATATTTCCTAAGAATTTAATTTATAACTGTGAGTTTGGCTGAATTTGTGATCTTAATGAAGGTCCTATGAGGAAATCATGAAAATTAAAGAAGCTGAAACTTAACTGATCAGCCCTGGGATTTCTTTGGAAGGAATGATGCTAAAGCTGAAACTCCAGTACTTAGGCCACCTCATTCGAAGAGTTGACTCATTGGAAAAGGCTCTGATGCTGGGAAGGATTGGGGGCAGGAGGAGAAGGGGACGACAGAGGATGAGATGGTTGGATGGCATCACTGACTCGATGGGCGTGAGTCTGAGTGAACTCCGGGAGATGGTGATGGACAGGGAGGCCTGGCGTGCTGCAATTCATGGGGTCACAGAGAGTCGGACATGACTGAGCAACTGAACTGAAATGAACTGAAACTTAACTGAACTTAGTAATCATAAACTATAGCTACAATTGTGTTGCATGGTGAGCGATGTTCAGTGTTTTTCTTTGGCCAAAATCACAGGGCTAGAATGCCCTCAAGTAGCTGGTTTGCCCACACGTAGCAGTTTATAAGTTAGATGTTTTGGAAAAACTGTAACATTTGGATGAATACTTTGCTGTTAGAGTATTTATCTTGCAAACAGATAAAGAAGATGTGGTACATATATACAATGGAGTATTACTCAGACTTTAAAAAGAATGAAATAAACCATTTGCAGCAACATGGACGGACCTAGAGATTGTCCTACTGAGTGAAGTAAGTCAGATAGAGAAGGAGAAATATCGTATGGTGTCCCTTATATGCAGAACCTAAAAACAAATGATACAAGTGAACTTATTCACAAAACAGAAACAGACTCATAGACTTAAAGAACTTATGGTGGCAGGAGGGAGAGGGGATGGGGAAGGGATGATTAGGGGGTTTGGAACTGACGTATACACACTGCTATATATTTAAAATGGAAAACTAACAAGGTCTTACTGTAAAGCGTAAGGAACTCTGCTCAGTGTTATGTGGCAGCCTGGCTGGGAAGGGATTCTGGGGAGAAGGGATACATGTATATACACGGCTGATTCCCTGTACTGTCCACCCGAAACTATCACATCATTGGTAACTGGCTGTAGTGCAATACAAAGTAAAACGTTTTTTTAAAAAAGAATATTTATCCTGTGATAAAATCCCATGGACAAAGGAGCCTGACAGTCTACAGTCCATGGGGTTACAAAGAGCTGGACATGACTTAGCGACTAAACAACAGGAACAAAATTGTTTAACAAACTCAGATAGCACAGGGAACATTTGCAGTGAGGAAGGGAAGACAGTTCCTTGTCCAACTCTTTGAGACCCCATGGATTGTAGCCTACCAGGCTCCTCTGTCCATGGGATTTTCCAGGCAATAGTACTGGAGTGGATTGCCATTTCCTTCTCCAGGGGATCTTCCCGACCTAGGGATCGAACCCGGGTCTCCCGCATTGTAGACAGATGCTTTACCGTCTGAGCCACCAGGGAAGTCCTTCAAATCAAATAGAGCTGCTTAATTAAACTACTTGATTAACCAGCTTGACGTTTAAATTTACATTTGCAATCACCTCAAACCCAGTAACACTGGGTCACGTTTTAGTGGCCGGTTGTCAGTCCCTGTAAACTAACAAACAATAATGGAATGTAATTTCTATCTTCTAGAAACGCGAGGAAATCTGCCCTGGATGTGAGTTCACCTCAGAATTCTGGGGTATATTCACTGGACTATATATTCAACAAATATTTGAGCTCCTACCGTGTACCAGGCAGAGCTAGAGGCTAGATATCTATTGGAGTGGACCAGATATAGTCTCTTTGTGGAAACTGCAATAGAATGTACCTGGGTCGTGTGAGACTCCAGGACCTGCCCAGCCCTCCTTTCCTGCACAGGGGTCCTCGGGGAAGCTGACATCCTACTGAAGGCAGGGGAATGGACCCCAGAGTAAGGTTAAGCAGCTTAGATCCTGGCAGATTTTGAGAAGTGATGACCGGCGTTCCTCTTGATGGAGAGTTCTCTCTAGGAGCTTTGTGATGCAGTAAGTGGACTGGATGCCCAGGGTTCAGCAAGGCCATGCAGGACCCTTCCAGAACATTCTAGTTCAGTAACCTCCTAAAGCGGAGTCTTTGAGGATCTCTGGGAAGTGGAGGTAGATGGGGATGCAGTGGAAACAAAGTGTGAAGGAAATCTTTTTTAACATAGTTTAAGGATACATTATATTTGTAAAATGATCAAATATAAGAAGCAAAGCTTGGCAGCATCTTATTTTAAGGAGATACTGAGCATACAGGCCATGATGAAGAGTTTCTCAGGAGCAGAGTGTGTATCAGAATAAGGAGGGGTCACTCTTAATACCTTAGTATTAATAAGAAAAAGACATGAGTTCAAAAAGAAATGACAATTAAAAATGAACATCCCCAACAAAGGTTGATAAATACTGCCCTGGTGGTGAGCACCCCCCTGGAGAAGCATTCATTTTCTACTCACTTGCACAAGCCACTGCTCCAGTAAATAGCCATTAGTGGTGTGAGGTCTGGTAATGAACACATTACTTAAAACCTTCACCATCTGTCCCACTTTAATCAGGAATGCAGTGAGAACGAATCCCATAAACACAGTGATAAGCCAGCAAAAGCGCCCAATAAGAGCATTTTAATATGGCATATGTTCCTCTGGCTAACAGTGCGTCGAGTTTGTTTTCCAGTGTTGTTTATTTAGCTCCAGTAGAATTTTAGAGCTCAGAGGCACTTTTGAGACCACCTAATTCCTCATCATCATTTTATAAATGAGGACCGTGTGAACAAGGAACTATTCCACAGGCCTCCAGTTAGCAGTTTACAATCCTTTCTGTTATGCCCCCAGCTTCTCTGCTGTGGGATAAAAAGGATGTCCGTGATTCCTGAATCATTTAGATGGTAACATATGGCAGTGATTTACACTGGTGTCCACTTCACCTTGATCAATAAGTGAAGCGGTGAAGTGAGAGTCGCTCAGCCGTGTCTGACTCTTTGTGATCCCATGGACTATCCATGGAATCCTCCGGGCCAGAATACTGGAGTGGGTAGCCTTTCCCTTCTCCAGGAGATCTTCCCAACCCTGGGATGGAACCCAGGTCTCCCACATTGTAGGCAGATTCTTTACCAGCTGAGCCACAAGGGAAGCCCAAGAATCCTGGAGTGGGGAGCCTGTCCCTTCTCCAGGGGATCTTCCTGGCCCAGGAATCGAACCGGGATCTCCTGCATTGCAGGTGGATTCTTTACCAACTGAACTATCAGGGAAGCCGTCTTCAGTAAACAGGATGAGGGAACACAAGCTCTTCAGAGGTGTGGTTTGGGCAAGAGTGTATTGTCCACTGGGTGGCGCTGTGAATGCTTTTTCCTTTCCAGAAGATACTATCCCTGAAAAGTGAAAAGTGGTAACTGGCGTAGTGTGATCTTCCCTGTTGTCAGAGAGGAAACATAAAAGCCCAGGCTTCAAGGACCTACTGCACTGCACATGGAATTCTACTCAATATTCTACTCAATAACCCACCCAGGAAAAGAATATGAAAAAGAATGGATATATGTATAACTGAACCACTTTACACCAAACTGACACAACACTGTAAATCAACTATACTCAAATAAAAATAAAAATTAAATTAAAAAAAGTTCAGGCTAAATACTGGAGCCTTGGCCTAGGCAGACTATTCGCTTGTCCCGCTGTGTGGTCTCCTTAAACCCTTGTTATAAAGATCCATGAATGGAGAGTAAGTCCATTAGGAAGAAGGTTTGTTAAAACACCATTTTTTTTCCTGTAAATTCAAAATATATTATAAGTGATATGTTTCTTGGGTGATCCAAATATCATAATAAACTTTCAGAGTATCTTGTTGCCTCAGATCAAGTAGGACTACGGCAGAAAAATATACATGCATATAAAACCAGAATGCCACAGAAGAGTTTTGAAAAATTTAGTATAAATTTTGAAATTAACAGCACACGTAAGATATGACATACATGGCATCTTCAAATTATTGTATGTTGAGGTTCTAATATGTTCTAGAGAAGCATGTCAACCTGTCGCATACATCCCCAACCATCCCAACATTTCAATGTAGGTAATATTATCCCCATTTTAGGGATGTTCAAAAAGTCAAAAAAATGACTCTGATATATTTAATGAATACATGTCAGATGTTTTATTCAACTCCTTAACTAATGAAGGAACCAGAAAGAAAGCTGATTCAAATAAAATATTTTTTGAAATTGGCTGTTGACCTGCATTTTGAAAAAAAGGAACATAGGATAGGATTACTGGGTTAGATACCAAGGTAGTTAATATTCTTTAAGTCAAGAAACCATAACCTTTGGGATTACTTTTCTACCAGGCAGAAACCCACAAATTAACAAGCAACTATACAAAATCAAGGCTCTAATCAAATAATAAATAATAAAGTCAAATACAAAGAAATTCTCCAAGAGAATTTGAAAAATTCCTTGGGTCAGGTTATGAAACAATGACCCAATGTGACATTAAAATCATGTATTTTGATTCATAAGTTTTGGTTAGTTTTTTTTAACAGTGATAAGAGCTAGAGAGGTTAAAGTCTTGGCAAAAATTACACAGTCACCAAGTTTCAAAACAAGGTCAGTGCGTGTCCCAAGATGTCCTGATATTTTGCTACAATGGTACTGCCTTGGATTTTACCGTATAAGTTCTGCAGAAGGTATGATTTTAACCAGCATTGCAAATAGTGTCAAAACATTATTTCCATCAAATATAAAAAAGAGTGCAATCACGACAGCTTAGTCTTTCATGGATGTGTCTGTTTTCCTCCTGGATGGAAAGAGTTTGGTTTAATAATGACATTAAGACATTTCCTTAGGTATTCTTTCAAAATGTCAAAATTTCTGTTCTAATTAGGAAGTGACTTTATCACTTGTGGATTTGAGCCTTCACTAAAAATACATTGACTACTTTTCTACCTTCTGACAGTTGCCGAGTGAGAGGTAGGTATCAAGACCAGGGCAACAGTATCCTTGGATGCCAACAACGGAGACTAATGTAGGAGAAGCAGGTGGAATGATGGAGAACCAGTGCCTAGAGAGAGACGAGCAGTTTGCTTTTCACATGGGGTGGAGAGACGCAGAAGTTTGACCAAGAAGTGGGCTAGGGAAGGAGCCAAGGTCTCTAGACAAGTGAGGGCTGTGAAGACACCTAGTCTTGACCTGTCATTCAGCTACTTGTAAAGGGATGGCAGAGGATGAGATGGTTGGATGGCATGACTGACTCAGTGGTCATGAGTTTGAGCAAGCTCTGGGAGTTGGTGATGGACAGGGAGGCCTGGCATGCTGCAGTTCATGGGGTCGCAAAGAGTCGGACACGACTGAGTGACTGAACTGTACTGAGCTGAAACCATGCCGGAGACTGCCTTTTCTGGGCCACTGGGATAGACTATAATAGCTCCCTATGAAATTAACTCTTGAGCTCAAAACGTACTTCTGGTATTACAAGAAGCATCTTTCGTGAACAGTTTGCAAGAATGCCTTGTGAAACACACCCACACACCGAGGACAAGAAATAAGCAAAAATTGTCTCTTATTTTCTCCTAGGAAAAGAGAACGCTGCTAGAAAAAAAACTGTCTTTGGAAAACAAGCTGCTGCATCTCAAATCCAATGCTGCAAATGCTAAAAGGTTTGCAAATCCACCTCCGAAGTAAAAGCAGTTCCTGGGGTATTTGCCCTCCTCTGGTCCACTGGCTTCTATCCCACAAGAGAAAGGAAGCCTCAAAGTGCGTGAGGAAGGGAGATTTCCTCATATTAACTGCCATGTGTCTCTTCCTTTCCAGCTACCGGGGGTCAGGAAGGAAGCAGAGGTTACTGCGGGTACAGGGAGACCAGGGAGACGACTGTGTGTGTGGGAAGGGGGCAGTTAACCCTTTTGAAGAGTAAATGAGCCTGTCCCCTCCCCTGGTGCTGAACGGGTTGTTGTGTTCACCCGATGCTTCTGATTTGGTTAATGGATCTCTGCTTCAGCTGGCAGTAGATTAGCTAGCCCACAAGTGGAACTATAAGATAGTTTTGTCGTGCTCCCAACTTTGTAGAGAATGAAGGAAATACTGTGAAAAGCATCCTTAGTTCTTGGGACTTACTTACAAATACTCATTTGGTGTTCTGGTCCTTGGTGTGCTAGGGGTGGGGGTGGATTTATGGGTTTATGGATATCAAATGGCTTGACTGCTCGGCTGCAATTTGAAAAATTCTCCGAAATATGATAGCATAAATGGTATTATATGAAATTTCCTGAACTTTTCCTTTTCCTTTCCTTTCTTTTCTTTTAATTCTAAGCCTTCCACAATCATCATATATTTCGATATAACATTCAAAGTTCAATCTGTTTCAAGATCTTAGCTCATGCATCTAGAACTATTGCTCTGGGCACTATTATGAATCTCAAGATGTGCACATTCTTATTCTCATTTAATAACTTACACTCAGACATCAGTTCCTCTTGGTCCTTTGATTTTTTTCCTATTTCCTTTTGTTTCCCTGCTATCTCTTTCTCTTCATTGGACCACAGAAGCTAAAGTCTAGAGCTGGACTGACTCTGACAGTTTCAGACTGACCCTGCACCTACTGCTGCAGCTGCTGCTGCTGAGTCGCTTCAGTTGCGTCCGACTCTGTGCAACCCCATAGACGGCAGCCCACCAGGCTCCCCCATCCCTGGGACTCTCCAGGCAAGAACACTGGAGTGGGTTGCCATGTCCTTCTCCAGTGCATGAAAGTGAAAGTGAAGTCGCTCAGTCGTGTCCGACTCTTAGTGACCCCATGGACTGCAGCCCACCAGGCTCCTCCATCCATGGGATTCTCCAGGCAAGAGTACTGGAGTGGGGTGCCATTGCCTTCTCTGACCCTGTACCTACATGTTTGAAACACACAGGGATACCACTAATATTAATTTCCCTGAATGCCTGTGAACAGACATATAGCCCCAGAAGGTGGGTTTCTAACTTTTGTAGCACTGCACATCTCTAACTTGTAGGTAGGTCTTCCCCAGGTGGCGCAGTGGTAAAAACTCTGCCTGCCAGTGCAGAAGACGCAAGAGATATGGGTTCAGTCCCTGGGTTGGGAAGATCCCTTAGAATAGGAGATGGCAACTCACTCCAGTATCTTGCCTGGGAAATCCCTTGGATAGAGGAGCCTGGGGGGCTACAGTCCATGGGGTTGCAGAGAGTTAGACACGACTGAATGCAACACAGCAACCTACACACATCTCTGTAGATCAGGAAGAAAATACAATGGAAAATATCCATAAACCTTTGAAATTACTTGTATTTACTCATAATTTAACTCTAAGTAAATTTTTGGCTTGCCTCTTTTTTTCTAAAGAGAGCTTTTCCATGCTGTAAAACTACAGTTGGTGCAGTATGCCTTCCATTAAAAGTATAGACAATTTGTTTGATTTTTTTCTTTAAAAATAGTTGTGTTTTTTTTTTCTGGATAATAGGTTTTGTCAGTGTTTGAGCCAAAAATGTAACCATTTTAGAAACCAAACTGATCTGTTCCTTCAGTTCTATTATATATGAGCTGTCATGATGAAGAACTCTCAAAAAGCTCTTGACGCTTTAAAAATATCTTGAGGGAATTGGATATTTTGTGTTTCCAGAAAGGTATTTGAACGTCTCGGCTTGTGCAGTTTTCATAAATTGTAGGTATCACAAATATTTGTTTTGCTTGTTACTTTGAGCTGTGTGTGGAGGCATTCACTTTGCTAAGTGACAAGCAAATGAAATCAGTATGAGTCAGATTCTTTTGGTTAAAGCAACAGAGACTTGGTTAAGCTACCCTAAAGAATTTCTGTTCAAGATGAAGACTGGAGAGATATGGCTGTAAAGAAGATGTACTCATGGGAAGACAGGAGGACCACACTTTGGCACCCAATGTGATTTGAAAATTCAGGTTATTTTGTTGACCCTGCTTAGCAATGCGCTGTTCATGCAGCTCCACTCTTTTGTTGTTCTTTGTGCTTCCTGAGTGATTCGTTACCTTTTCCCACCATCTCTTCCTTTCAAATTCCCGAGAAAAGATTCTGATTGGCCTGATACTACTTCCTGTTTTGGTCAGATTGAACACACTGACCGACACCTGCATGGACATCCATCCAGCGGTTCTGTGGCAGGCGGCCCCTCCTGCCTTGTGGGTGATCTCCGCTTATTCAAGGCTTGCTTCCCTATGGGTCAGGGAAGCCGCTGTGGGTGATTTGGTGGCTTGGTGATTTAATTATCATTGGGTGGGTGATTAATTAACTATCTTAAACATAAATAGTGAGTTAGGTAGGCACCATGACTTTCTTGAATTGCAGTGAGCTTCATTCTATCATTTTGATAAAGAGATAAAAGACATAATATATTGTAACTTGGGATTTCTAATGTTAGAAAGCATCTCAGAGGATGATAACTTTTAAGCTTTTATAAATCAGAAAAAAAAGCTTTTTCTTCCATAAAAGAAAGAAGTCATGTCTGACTCTCTGCAACCCCCTGGATTGCTGCACACCAGACTTCCCTGTCCTTCACTACTCCCGGAGTTTGCTCAGATTCATGTGCATTGAGCTAGTGCTGCCATCCAACCATCTCATCTTCTGTTGCCCCCTTCTCCTCCTGCCTTCAATTTTTCCAGCATCAGGGTCTTTTCCAATGAATCAGTTCTTTGCATCAGCTGCCAAAGTACTGAAACTGCAGCTTCAGTATCAGTCCTTCCAATGAATATTCAGGACTGATTTCCTTTAGGATGGACTGATTTGATCTCCTTGGTCCAAGGGACTCTCCAGAGTCTTCTCCAGCAGTGCAGTTCAAAAGCATCCATTCTTTGGCGCTCAGCCTTATGTGGATATGTATACATCATTATATTAAGCTAATCCTCACAATTACTTTTAACAAGAGTTAAAAGACTTGGCAGAAGCATCTTAAAAACAAGGTTGACTCCATATTCCTACTACTGTCAGTGCACACTGGCACGTGGATGTGCCTTTCAGCTTTTAGAGTAGCCTCAGTCCCCTTATTTAACTTAATCTTTCCATTTTCCTTCCAGAAATAAACAGAGCTTCCAGTTGGTTGCTTGATGTGTCAAGATTACTCTGCCTTCCAGAACTTGTAGGGCTGGGAGTTAGGCTCTGGTGTTGCCATAGCAAATCCGGCGGCTCCTTCTTCCATACAGGAGAACTGACTTTCTCAGGAATCTCCAGAGACCTTCTCTCAGACTGATTTCCTGGGTCCTCCGTGTGGCTGTAAGCAGAAGGCACCTTCTTTTCCGCCTTCTCTCTCTGCCCTGTGACATCTCAGACAAGCACACAGGCCCATTTTAGAGTTATCCTTCAGGGAAACATGTTTGGAGTTTATAAAGATAAGGAATGTGTTGGCTTCTCCGTATCCACAGAAGCTGCTCAGAGGGATGGCACATTCATTAGAGGAGGAAATAGGGTATCTTGAAGATGTGATTACATATTTTTTAAACAGATTTAGTTACTTGGCTGCATCGGGTCTTGGTGGCAGCACCCAGGATCTTTGTTGCATCATGCCAGACCTTTCACCAGAGCGCACAGGCTTGGTTAGATGCATTTGGGATCTTAGTTTCCAGACCAGCGATCAAACACGCATCCTATGCCTTGCAAGGCAAAGTCTTAAACGCTGGACCACCAGGGAAGCCCCGTGGTTGAGTGTTAAAGCATACTTTTGTTTCTAACAGTAGTTTTGAGGGTTCTTTTAAGCCTCCCCACCCCACTCAGTGCCATCACGGAAAATGACAGCAGGGAAGATTTTGACCAGCAATAGAAATTCCTGAGTTTGGCTGAAATGTGAGCAGAGCTATACTCACATCTTAGCTCATTCTTTCGCTGTGATCTGTCCTGGGAAAGGTAAGGACCTGGCCTCTCCTGTTCTTCTGGTTGTGATCCTCTCTTCTTTTGAGGATTCTCATTTTGTGGTGGCCTCCATAAAGGTCCAAAGAAACATCAGATCTAAACAGCAGGAAACCTGAGTCCTGCAGATTCTAGTGCGATTCTTTCACAGTTTCAGAGAAGCTCCAGGATGCCACTGATCTCACTATCTTCTCTCTCCAGTGGGAACTCCATGTTGGGTTATTCATGTTCCCAATGTTTGCATATGTGACAGGTGCCCAGAGGCAGCAGCGTCTTGATATATGCAACGTAATTTCAGTTGCCACTTTCCCTGCAATCTGCTTATATCTCAGCACCCAGCTCTTGATATGTCCTCTGGAATTTTCATTCCTCTAAATATCATAATGGATTAATCCCTGGTAATAAATGTGCTTGTAGTTCAGTTGCTCAGTCATGTCCAACTCCTTGTGACCCACATAGACTGTAGCACGTCAGGCTTCTCTCTCCATCACCATTTCCTGGAGTTTGCCCGAACTCATGTCCATTGAGTCAGTAATGCCATCCAAATCATCTCATCCTCTGACCCTTCTCCTCCCACCTTTAATCTTTCCTAGCATCAGAATCTTTTCCAGTGAATCAGTTCTTTGCATAAGGTGGACAAAGTATTGGAGTTTCAGCTTCAGCATCAGTCCTTCCATTGAACATTCAGGACTGATTTCCTTTAGAATGGACTGGTTTGATCTCCTTTCAGTCCAAGGGACTCTCAAGAGTCTTCGCCAACATCACAGTTGAAAAACATCACTTCTTCGGCACTCAGCTTCCTTTATAGTCCAACTCTCACATCCATACATGACTACTGGAAAAACCATCACTTTGACTAGACAGAACTGTACGTGCTATGTATGAGGATTTAAAAGTGTTATATTCTGAGCCTGTGTAAATGTAGCCACTATCAAGCTCTTCATACTCTTTGTAATTATATATTTATGTCCCCTGAATTCTAAGAAATGTAAGATTGTGTACAAAAACTACGTAACATAACAATCCTTTAACTGGAAGTATATTAGATGAGGAAATCAGGGAGATACAAGGGCAGGAGATAATGGTGTTAGTCCACAAAATGTGTACCATGAAGCGCTATACACCTCCTCGCAAAGTTTAAACTTTCTAGCAGCCAACCCAGTGGGGAAACTGTGATTAGTTTTGTGATTCACCATGTCCATGTGACTAAAACCAACCAGTTCTTTGGGAGACGTCTCTCTCTTTTTTTTTTTTAATATGTCTACAAGAGAAGAGAGAACAATTTCTAGGATTAGCTCATAGAAAGCATCAAGAACAATGTGGAATCCTTACAGTAAACACAGAAGCTGTACCTCACAAAATGCTTTTAAAAAGGATAGCATGATGTCAGAGAATAATTCGATCAAAGCCATACTCAACAGTGAAAAGTATATGAGAAGGTTCAATAATGGTGCCTCGGATGGTGAAAATTAACCCATGAATAGATTTTAAAGTATCCTGACAATTGGACGGAGAGACAGTCCTCCATAAACTCAATTTCCTTTGACCAAATCTTTGGCAGACATTGGCCAACAGGGAGATTGAGGGTTTGCTTCTTACCTATGTGCTTGTTGTATGGTCATCCCATGTTACTAAGGACAAAACTGTTTGTTTTCATGTTTCTGCAAGTTAAAGAGAGGACTAACTTCCTTTCTTGCACAGTAAGGAATCTATCATGAAGAAGACCAGAAATGGCACTCTGCTCACCCTCTCTCCATGGTAAACTGAGGAAGCATCCTCAGTTCCCTTTTTCATCAGGATAGAGCCAAGATTTTCCTCTCTTTTAATTGGGCTTTTTAGCCTGCTGCCATTGCCATTCCCAGGCTGTGGACTGTCTCAGCTCCAAGTCTGGGATCTTCAAAGAGAAAACTCGGGAACTCAGCCTTACGTTGTTCCCTGGATCCCAGGGTCCCGCACCAGTCTTTCCTTTTCTCTCCATCTTTCTTACATACACATGTGCTCAGTTGTGTCCAGCTGTATACAACTCTATGGACTGTAGCCCACCAGGCTGCTCTGCCCATGGGATTGTCCCAGCAAGAATACTGGAGTGGGTTATCATTTCCTCCTCCAGGGGATCTTCCTGACCCAGGGATTGAACGTGTGTCTCCTGCATTGCAGGCAGATTTTTTTTTTTTTTTTTTTTTTTAATCAGTATTAACAGCTTTATTTTGTTTAATTCCAGGTGAAGACAAAGGAGCGTGATACTTTGATTAAGCTGTACAAGTTTATGTAGATACATAGAAAGTTTCCACTAGGTTTTTTGTTTTTTTTTTTTACTTATTTTTTTTCAGAAACTATGTTTGTTAAAGCGCCATTGGAGAAGGAGGAGGCAGGATCTGGAAAGGAATAGGAGCCTGAGGAGTAAGAGGCCAGCCTGCAGGATGCCCATTCCTTTATGTTTCAGTTTTTTTAATTTTTTTTTTACTTTACAATATGGTATTGGTTTTGCCATACATCAGCATGAATCCTCCCCAGGTGTACGCGTGTCCACAATCCCACCTCCCTCCCCATACCATCCCTCTGGGTCATCCCCGTGCACCAGCCCCGAGCATCTGTATCCTGCAGGCAGGTTCTTTACCACTGAGCCACTTACCCTATGTTTCTTCTTGCTTTTGTTTATATATAATGTTCAGGTTTGGGGTTATACTGACTGGGAAGAATGGGGAAAAACCACATCTTTTGACTCTTCCTGGAAGTTTTTCAATAATTTCAACACTGAGTTTGTATTTCTATTGAATCATTGGGAGGCAGCATAAATCCTGGATACAGACATTTGTCCTCCTTTCCTAGGCCTGGTCTATGTTAGATTTCTTCTTGATATTTTGCTTTAGTACATCTTAATATTAAGACTGAGTGCTTCAGCTGAAAGATAAATAACAATGATTAGAGGGGCTCAAATGGTGGCTTATTTAGTATATTCTCACATTTAAAGACCTTAAATGGATGACTGGGTTTTATATTTATTGAAGAAGCTCAAGGGAGATTTTTTTTTTTTGCAATGTCCTTTAATCACTGTTCTAGTGTATGATGCAGATAATTCTGAAAGTCCTACACTTTCAAGAGTGCTTCCAGAAACACTTTTTTTCCATCTTAAGACCTATTTTTGATTTGTATTTATCTATGATGAGCTTGATAGTAATATTTTTGTGAAATACACAGGGAAATTTCCTGAGTTTTATATTTCTGGGAGCATATCTACCTACCCCCATCCTTCTAAATACTTTTTGTGTTTGGTCCTCAAGTTCTGGGTCATCATAAGACAAAATCAGACCATTTTGAATACTTACCTTTACTAATATACAGTATTTTCATACTTTATGAATTTTTAAAGCCAGCCTGGCTGTGCATAGCATCCAAGTTCTTTCTTGCCGTCCCCCAGAAAAGTCCTGAGTCTGACTGCCCTTTCCCTCTTTTCTTTTCTCTTTTTTTCTCTTCTCTCTGGAGCAGTTTTGAACCTTAGCACCAGCTATTGGCCAGATTTCTGTTTGCCTTCTGTGCCTCTTTGATCCATATATCCACAACTCATCTTTTTTGTGAAGTGCTTCAAGTCACTTTCAAATTTTTCTGCTGAGTTCCTGTGCCCTTGATTTATAGATGCTCTTTATGTATTCTGGATACAGTGACTTTATTAGTCATTTATGTTACTGAGATGCTGAGGCTATCTGATTAATTTTCATTTGATGATCAATAGTTTTAAGTTTTTGTCTAGTCTTTTCCTTTGCAGTTAATACTGTACTGAGTCCTGCTGGGTTGGCCCAAAAGTTCATATGGAAAAACCCAAATGAACTTTTTGGCCAATCCAGGATTTTAACAATCTTTCTCTGTTCCAAATTCATTAAAATACTCTTCTATATTATCTTCTTAAATTTTTTTGGGTCCCCAGTTTTATCATACATAGAATTTTTTTTTTTTTTTGCCATGATCTTAGTTTTCTGAATGTTGAGCTTTAAGCCAACTTTTTCACTCTTCTCTTTCACTTTCATCAAGAGGCTCTTTAGTTCTTCTTCACTTCTGATGAGGTGAAGTTAGGATTAACCTTTTTCTTTTTTTCCTGTGGGTATCCAGTTATCACAATATCATTTGTTGAAAATACTATCTTTTTTTATAATATTCTGTAACATCATCTTTGATATAAATTGTCTGTTGGTCTGTCTCTACTGTATACATGTAAATGTAAAATAAAAATGGTGTGGTTATAGCATAATTAGTTTTACTAGTCTTTTGTAGATGAACATTTAGATTGTTTCCATTTTTAAAGTTGTGGAGATGTGTATAAGAGACAGGGCCAACTCTGAGACCCCATGGACAATAACCTGCCAGGCTCATCTGTCTATTGGATTTTTCAGGCAAGAATACTGGAGAGGGTTGCTATTTCCTTCTC